>CAEGAE010015635.1:0-79763 GCA_903067095.1 Girardinus metallicus | reverse complement strand
TGTGTTGGTTTTTATGTGAAATTATGTAAAGTGACCTTGAGTGTCAAGAAAGTCACCTATAAATAAAATGTATTATTTTTAAAAGAAAGGTTGCTTTAGAGTTATAAATGACACAGAGCATCTCCAAAACTAGTTATTGTGTGTTGTGCTCCCAGCAAGATCATCTTAGCTAACTAAAAACAAAATAACAAACACTGAAGTTGAGAAAACATTTTTTGTTAACTAAATTACATAAATTAATGGGGGGAAAATTATAACTTATGAATTTATTTATTTGGCCTTTTCTCCTAACTTTCCTTTCTCCAAAAAACAAATAGTTTACATCAGCTGTCGGCAAATTACGGCCCTCCTTAATCCTCCTGGCCGCACTTGCACACGTCTGTAAAATGGCAACAGCAAAAGTTGTTAAGAGTACTCCGGAGTCAGCTGGATTTAATCTGCAGAGTACAGTACTCTGACCTCTTTTAATTCTGCACCTAACAATGAACCAAAGTATGAAAAGAACTAAAACTACTAGTAGAACTAATAATATCTGACAAATAGGAGCTTTCTATACAGTTTGTGGATATTTTTCAATCATTGATGAGGTTCAACAGGGTTCCATCATTGGTCCTCTACAGTTCTTTTATAATTTCCTGGAGGTCGGCTGATTTTTATTGTATTGCAAATTGAATTTTGTGTCATAATGGAGCCAGCATCTTAGTGTCTAAGTGGAATATAAAACTTGGCTACAGTTGAACTTTAAACATTGAAATGTAATATTGCTGTTGAGCCTGGCTCCTTACAACAGCTATATTAGGAATCTGCCTCTGTAGCTCTTTCGGGTAAGAAAACCAGATTAATGCTTTTCGGAGATTATTTTTTTTCTAACAAACTGTTTCTGCCAAGGTTAAACTATGCTACCATATTGCACAGGAAGATGATTTCATCTTCCTGTGCAATATGGACATAGATTTAATAGTTTTACTTAAAACGAAGAAAAAAAAAAAAAAGAAAAACGTACAAACTGGTGGATACTGTGGGGAAACGGTATGGAAAAATGCAGCCGGAGGTTCAAGGGAAGGAGCCGGTGGAGAACAATGTAACGGGAGCTTAAATATACTGAGGACGGAGTGGAATTGATAAAGGAACCAGAAGAGCTAATGACAGGTAAGTGGATACAGCTGGGGGGAAGGGAGCAGGTATGGGGAGATGACGTAATGATTAACAGCTGGGTAGGGATGCAGATTGGAAAGATGAGGTTAAAAACAAGCAAAGTAATGGGAATGAGAGCGGAAAAAGAAACCTGAACCTCATAAAACCTTAAACAGAAAGAAACACTAAACTGAAGAAACAAAATTAAAACATAAATAACGAGAATAACTGAAGCGACACAAGCATTAAATAAAGAGAATGGAGCTCCAGCTTGAAATAAATAAGTTAATTTCTTACACGTTATCAAATTAAGTTTGTCAAACTTAATTTTTTACGTTTGTTTAACACGGCAACTTAATAAACTTAAATAATTAAGTTTATTAATTTTATCCAAATTAAGTTGGATAAACTTACTTTGGTCACTTATAACAAACTGACTCATTTCTTTAAGTTGGCTCACCTGTTTAATTTTTTCGAGGGATAAATTAAGACGGCAAAACATAAGAAAATAAATGATTAGGAAATTATCAAAATACAGACACAGATGAAAGTAAGAGTCCAAACGTCAATGTATCATAACGTAGTCACACACATTTGCCGCCCGCGTCCTCCAAGGCTCCTGGTGCCAGCGACCCCCAAAGTTAAAGCCCGGCTACCGGGTGTATACACTTCATAATATTCTGATCCCTTTAATCCCTAATGCTGGAACTTTACTATTCCCATCTGTAGTGGCTCTCCCGTCAGATGGCCCGCTGTCTATGTTCCTGGTCAGTCTGTGTTGGACAAACTGCTTGCCTCCCAGTTTAAAAGGTGGCCTTTCAGGCTTCCTTTTGCTAGGGGGCTCTGGCTTAAACTTTGTTGTTGTGAAATCGTCTTTAAAGTCTGGCAGTAACTTGCCTTCACCCAGAACCAAAACTCTTTCCCTGTAAGTTGGGTGTGTTTTGTGTGTCTGCAGGATTGTATTGACAGTGGAAGGCTGAAGTTTAATTGTTTTATTGGTGTTTTTTTTCTCAATTTTGCTTTCATTTTTAGGTTCTTCTACCTTTGCCTCTTTGCGCTTTATGGATTTATTTAACTTCTCGTTTTTCATCCTCTCACTGTTGTACAGTTCTGTCACCTTCAATACTTGGTCAGCGACTTCTTTGATGTGATCTAGATCCCTCTTCGTGTTTTCTGTTAGTACCTTTATTTGAGTATTTAAGGCGATTATTTCTTCCCTCTGGTCTCTAATAGTATATTCAAGCGTTGTCTGGTCAAAACCTTTTTTCACAACCACAACCTGTTTTGTCAGTTCCCTCAACTGTTGATCTTTTCTCGACAAAAGTTCCATCAAATCCTTTTTTTTTCCGTTTTTCATCAGCTAACACGCCTGATTCGAATTCCATTCTTGCATCAAACAGTAGCTTGGTTTTGTCTATGGCTTCTTCCCTTGGAGTTTTTGAAAGTTTCTTTTCAAGACTCTTAATTTTCTTGTTTGCCTCTATCAACTGCATTTCCAGAGAATTTATCTTGCTCTTAAGAAGTCTGGACTTTTCTTTTTCTTTGGAAATCTCAGTATTCTTCCTGCCGATTTTGTTATTTGTCTGGGCCACCTCAAGCTTAAGTTTCTTCACTTCATTTTGATAACTTTCCATCTTCACTTTGCTTGTTGGGACTTGAGACACCGCATGGTCTTTTTCTGTCAAAAACTTCTCGGCCTGCAGTTTTAAGTCTCTCGTGACTTTTTTTAAAGCGGTTTTAAGCTCTTCATTTTTGTTTTTGTGTTCCTTTATCTCAGACAATAACCGAGTCTCACGGAAGATGTGACGCTCTATCTCTTGTTGTAACTTTGGGATTGTGTCACGTTCCAGGAATCTGCTGTGCTTGGTAGTCAAATTTAGCTCGTTGGTGATAGATTCGAGTTTCTCCTCAAAAAGATAAATTTGTTTATGACAACTTTCCAATTCCTTCTTCCTTTTGCTCTCCTCCCTCTGTGATGCACATTTTTCTTTAAGCCTTTTAAGCCAGTCCAGAAGCACAATAACTAGATCATCTCTAGTCATTTGTTGAATTTGGTCCTGTGTGAATAAATCAATGCTTCTTAACATTTTTATGGTCCGACCTGTGTATCCAAAAATCTACAAAACAAAATGCAATATTAAATCCAAGACGGAAAAATCGATCCTCTTTTGCTGCTTCTTCTAGAGTTCTGTGACTTTAACTCAGATGCATCACCTTTGAGTATTATGATGTCTTTTATGACATCATATCACTTTGACATCATCAGATTCCATCAGTGGAATAAATTAATGTGTGCTATGTTGCTAGGCAACATCAAAACCAGCTCACTATAATCCAGTAAAACCTAAAACGACAGTTTCAACTGTAGATTATAACTAGCTGCAGGATTTAAGAATTTTGTTTACACAAATATCACAATTAAGTATTAGCTTTATTATTTTCCTTGTGGAATCAAGAAATTATTCTTTTTCATTGAATTTTAATCAACGATGTCTTATGCAGATATATTTTTTATTTTTGTGAATATCTGAGTTTTCTTTGTTTAGGTTTATGTGTCTATTGAGTCTTTGTGTTGTCCTGTGTGTCTCTTGATTGCTTCCAGCTGTATCTCGTTGTCCTGATTACCCTTTGTGTATCTAATCCCACCTGTGTGCCGTGGGTCCTCTGTGTCAGTATGTTTTAGCACCAGTTGCTACCAGTGTGAGCTCCTAGCCTCTGATCACCTGTGCTGCCTGGATTTTATTTTTTCACCATTAAAAACATCATTACACAAAACCTGGGTCCACCGCATCTGTCCTCACCTTCTACAACTTGCAATTCATGACGGATTCCATGTATAATTTAGTACTTTGTAAATTACTTTCCAGCAGGTGAATGCTAGCAGCATGGTTAGCAGCTTGTTAAAAATTTCAGCTCTGTATCCGGTTTGTTCAAAGATCATGGAGCTCAGTTGTCAGTGGCTTGATTTATTTGGCCAAATCATAATTACACAGTTTACATCTGCATTTCGATCTGGATTTTCTTTATCGTTATGCCTTCAAGGTCGAATGTGTACAGCTGAAACCAGAAGTTTAAATGCACTTTATAAAAAGACATACATTTTCTTATTGTCTGAGGTTAAATCAGACCAAACGTCTCTGACTAGGAATCTACTTGAGAAAATTTAAACTGATAAAAAGTGATTTTAGAACCCCCGTAACATTTAACCTCCCCCTCCCCCCCCCCCTCCCCCGGCATATGCTTTTATACAGAAATTTTTAGAACATTTCAAACTGGAAGGAGAGGAGAGCAGGATTTTAATTAATCATTGTTTTTATTATCTCTGTTGTGCAGGACCGGGAACCAGTGGCTCCACTGCGCGGCCTCCTGTACGGAGACGCTACCACAGTTTGGCGCAATGTGAGCCATCCCGTCCTTCCAAACAGACTCCAGGACCTCTCATGGGATCCTCCCGGTCAGCGCCGTCATGCACTCCCGCGGCATGTCGGCGACGTCCATCTGCCCCCGACCCGGTTGTGGCGCACCTGCTGAGGGAGTGCAGCGCTGCTGTGGACCTGTGGGCAGAGGCCGGCTCCTTGCAATTCCCATACTTGCCAGCAAGGAAGGTCCTCGACGCACAACTGGTGCGTCCTCGACGGTCCTCACCACCGGAGGACCGTCACCACCGGAAAATCACCACCGTCATTTTCCGGTGGTGAGCCACCGGAAAATGACGAAAAAAGACTTCGAAGAGATGTGGCTCACCCTAGCCACCATCACAGTCGCCATATGGACCTCCAGAAACTTCCTGGAAAATTGTTCCAATGCTAAGCTAACCATAACTCCTAAGCTTCCGCTTCGGTTCCGTCACTCAAATAATGAAATCCAATATATTTAACATTAACACAACCCGCTATAGTTTTCTGTTTGTAAACATGACGGTAGCAGTTTTGGACGCGTAGCACTGACAGACTTGGCTGTCTGTCCGTGCTGCGGTAGAAAAATCTGACGAGGTAGCACTGATAGTCAGAACAAAGGCACCATCTTTTGGGTTCGTCCTTTCTTATCATCCAAGCTCGCGCGGTTCTCAGCACGCGCGTCTTCTGCGGGTATTCGAGCGCCAAAACTTTTAGGCCGATAAAACTTTCTAACTGCTGCTTTTTCTCTGCGAGTCTCTAGAGACTGAATTAGTTTTACCTGTTTTTGAAATAATTTCTTAAAACTTCTTTCATTTAAGACTTTTAAATTGTTGAGCTTTTTATTTTATTTTACATTAAATTTTTTATTTTTTTTTTACATTTATTTTTAAGTTATTATAATTTTATCATTTGTTAATTGTTGTATTGTATGACTTTTGTTTCGTTATTTTTGTGTTCGGCTCTTTGGTCTTGTTGAAGTCTAAAGTTCTCTAATGTACGGATGTAAACAGCTACTTAAGTCTCATAATTCCGCCATGGCGCTAGCTCTCATCATCCATCAGCCGTCAGAGGAGATGTCGGCGTCTTAATTCAGGCGTTGGAGCTACAAGCCCCTTATACTTGGGAGCGGCTATATAGGCGGCATTTTGGGGAAATTGCAGTCGGCAATTTTACAGAAGAGGCTATTCAATACTTTCGAGTGATACACAAATTTTTATGAACTGTGCGTAGCTGTGAGAGCTCTGGTAGAGTCCGAAGAAAACAAACCATCATTCTCCAACTACTTCCTGTCATCGTGTCCTTTTCGCCAGTAGTAACGGCCGGCTGTTGATCACGTGACTCTTGTGACGCGAAACACACCAAAAGATTTATTTTTATCGAAAAACGTGACTTTTTTTTCCTTTTAAATTAGCGTGTTTACATTAAGCGAATTTATTTTCGTAAGTTTTATGGCTAATGGAAACACAGCTTACGTCATTTCCTGCCCATCCTATTTTTTGGAGAAATGCCATCCAAAATCTCTTTTTTTTTCTTTTTTTTTTTAAACTGTTCAGTTCTTCGATTTACAATAAAACAGTTTTGCAATTATTACATACATCTTTAAGCTGACTGCATTATAAATCACTGATATTTCCAGACCTTGAAGATATTTCTGCTGTTTATTATATCCTACTTTTGTTGCATAGGCACTCTGGTTGAGCCACATTATTTGTTTGAAGTGTAAAACAGATGATGACTGATTTTTTTTTTTTTTTTTTTCCCTCCCCCAAAGCCACTAAAATGAGTATTTTCACAGCAGCAGACTGTATTGATGAGTTCAAAGTTGGAAAGTTACAGAGCTGCTCTCTGTGTTTACAGCTCAATAGTTTTGCAAAGCTTTTGCAGCTGCAAACAGTTTGCTTGATATCGCTTTTGAAAAATGAGTCGAGAAAACTAACCGGCTGAGCATTGGGTTTAGAGAGATTTATTTTGTACTCAACATATTTGTTTTGCTGGTAAAGTTTCAGCAGCCGATATTACCCTACTTTGAGACCTAAACTAAATATATATATATATATATATGTGTATATATATATATATATATATATATATATGTGTATATATATATATATATATTGGTTGATAGATGAATTAAATGCTCCATAGTGGAGAGAGAAACTGATTAATATGAGTTGATCAATACAAAAATAAACAGAGGCAGTTTTGTCTCAACACTTCCGGCCGTTTAAGTTTGAACAAGATTTATTTCATGTAGGAACATTTCTCCAGCAGATGGCGCCAGTGCTCTTCCACATCAGCTGTAGCAGCGTCATTGTGTTTTCCACACACTTCATCTTTTTTTTTTTCTTCTTCTTCCTTTTTCATTGAGAATATAATTAGAGTGATGCTACTGAGTGCATTCTGGCTGCATCAGAAACACTGGAGAGCCCCCGCCCAACCCTCTCACACACCATTTTTCATCCAGCCCTCTGAAAGACACACAAGCACTTCCATCCTTATAACCCCTGTTTTTCAGGCACAAACTGTACCCTGAGGTCCATCTTAAAGGAAATGGGAATACTCCATCGTGTCCTTGAACATGCTCGTTTCATGAACTATTCAACCTGCACAGTTCATCCAGTTCCTGCAGCTTTACTGATCACTTTTAAGCGTTTGTGTTCCTCTGTCATTCTTCATAGCGACAGCTGATGACATGGTTGTCAGGTATTGATGTTGAACACTGTGAGGGCTAAAGTAAAAACCCATACCCAAAGCTCTTAACACGGCCTATTTTAATCATTCACACACCAAAACTACCTGTATAGGCATTAATACTTGTGGCAGACATCCGATATGTTTGACATCCAACAGTGGCTCATCCAAAATGAACTTGTTGCGAATAAAAAAGCCAAGCAGCTATCATCACTGCACCGTTATTCAGAAATATAATCTAATGAGCTTTGACAGCTTTATTAGTTTTTGCTTTCTTAATCCGTTTCATAAATGCATCAATCACGCATCAGCCGAGCCATTACATACATGAGAGACAGAACAGCAATAGAGTCGCCAGAAACGTCATAGTCATGACTGTAAAATACCAGGACATGATGAACCACAACTATACTCATTGTTAAATATTGTAATTGTTTGTGATTCAGTAGTTTTAAGCACATTGGTTTATATCTCTTTTTTCAGCATTTTGTTGTATTTACTGTGCATCTTGACTTTTCATTTTACCCAACTGGTAAAGGTCTTTCTAGGGACGAATGTTGAGAATTAGCTATGGCTGTATGCGCGTGATGCCGGCATAGCGTTGTTTTCATCTATGTTTTTGTATTTGTGCCTGTCGAATAAACACCAAAACAAATAATTAAAGATAATCTTGACATTAGCACAAAAGCTAGCATCCATGGTCTTCTTCCTATCCACTCTCGGGGGTAGAGCCAGCTAGAGACCAGGAAATGAAAAGGCGCTCCTGGATTGGCTGCTTTGCAAACACACACCAATATGATTTTAAGTAGCATTGGGTCTGGGAATTTCAGCTTCCCAAACTACATTTTCTTTTAAATGTTTTAGATATGCTATGTGAAAAATAAAAAACAAGTATTGTTAGAGTATTCCCAGTCCAGTGTGATGGGGCACCCTGTGTTGGTATTGCACTAGGGTCTTTGGTAGCCAAGTTTCAATGATCTCAGTGAATGACCGGAATAATAAACATAGCTTTTATTCAATATAAAAAATGTGCTTAAGGTTCCTTGTATATGAGAATTTTAAAAACCAAATCAGGCTGAAAATAATCTGGTGTCACGTTCTTGAATGCATATCTGACCATTCAGCTTTCTAAACCTCAGATCAGCCGCTCTCACGTGTTCTGTTACTATCTCTGTCCTGGCAAGGCAACCATTTGCTGACTGACAAGAGACAATTGTTGCTCTTCGCGGGTCAGTAATCAGTGACCCTGTCAGGTTTTCCAGAGCAGCTACAAGAGCAGAGCTGACCTAACAATCTCTGGCGCTCTGTGGACGAGGAAGTCTCTAAGTTATTGCCAAACACACATTTGTCATTGTTGCTGTGGATGACGACAGTGTGACAGTATGTCACCGTTTCCTGTGGCTTCTTAGAAAATAGGCGGGAGGGACTCAGCCCTGATGTTTATAACTTCAAGTTTGTTAAAAATCCCCAAAGGTGAATGTTATTATCTTTGGGTGTAGGTTTTTTTTGGTCTAAAAATCAACTTGATGAGGACAAAGTGACAAAAATATGGCAGTGGATACAGCTATGATTGAAAATATTTCAACAATATAATGGATTTTCTTTTGTTTGTTTGTAAGAGATCCACACTAAAAAGTTCACCCCTACAAATAAAACACTCCTAAATGATAACAACAACAACATTTGTTGTAATAAAACTAAGTGGAGGTGGTAGAATCAATGTCATGAGTTGCAGTACGCTTTCCACACGGTTTACATCCAATATTCAATCGCCCTGAACAAAAAGCTCGAGAACTCCAAAGGTAACCCAAAACCTTGGGATGAGGATCCGACAAACCACCGTGAAAACCAGTGAGCACAGATTCTGGGAAAGGGGACTGACACATGGACGCGGGGGCAGCTGATAGGGAATACAGGACAGGTGCTGAAATGCAATACGGGAAACAAGGGCGACGGAGGACACGAGAATCAGAGAAACCAAAACCTCAAGCTCAAATGAATACACACACACAAGAATATGCAGAGAACAAACATGAAATTGACTGGAAGAAGAGATTTTCTACCTGACCGTCGGCATTCAAAACTCTCTTAGTAGCTTTATGGAACTACAATCACGAAACTACTTTCATGACTGTTATGACATGCTAACAGTTTCCAGGCAGCAGAAACAACACTCCACAGCAACATGTTCTGGATGACATCATCAGATGTTCGCAAGAACTTCTAATCCACATCACTTGCTTTTGCCACTTCTTGTTAAATCTCTGTCTGGCCGTATTGACACAAAGTTGAGGGAGAGACGTTAGAGTAGGGGATATGACCCTTGACCTTTATGATGGAAGAAATGGTTTGAACTTCCTCCATCTAGCTGCTCTACATCCACAAAGCCTCCTTTTCAACTCCTCTGGGATTTGGAGTTGCAAATCAGGTATTATTTGTGCTTTTGAGATGCTAATCAGCAGCTCCCAGTTGGGAAAACAATACTCTGTTGCTACGATTGCGCATCATAACAACCGTCCAGACTTGAAAGAGGAAAAACAAAAATCCTTCCAGCTGCATAGCGTCAAAAGCCAGGAGGAATATTTATCATTCAACTCCTCAACCAAAAAAAGTGTTGAACAAAAGTTGCTAAAAGAACAAATCGGAAATAAAATGGCAGAGCTACTTCAACATGGTGCCATCACAAGCTGTGCCAATCTAGAAATTAGCTGTATTAAACTCAGTAAACAGAGTGCTGTAGTCCATACAAAGTTCACACAATAAAGGTTTCCTAAATCCCAGTGTTTTATTTAATCTTTCCAGTATGTACTTTGAACTAGAGATGATCAAATGCAGTCCTTAAGTGTCTAGAACTTATGTAATTAAAATGAAATGTCCTAATAGGAAGCTACAAAACAGATGCTAACTTTAGCATTGTTAGCTAGTCCTAAAATTCTTCCACTGTTTGTGTGTAGTTTGTCACTTTTCCATTGTCTCAGCTTTCTACCACGAACTCAAAAGTGTGCCACTAACACAATTAATCGAGGGTGGAGGTTAATTCGGTGTTTATGTCACCGAGCGTTGTCGGCAGGCTAAGCTAGCAGATGAGTCAGAACTGTCAACACAGCAAAATTAGAGTCACAAACATAAATTCTGTTGACCTCTCTCTTATTACTATTTCAGACTCATGCAGCAGTTAGATAGCGCTCATGGCATTCTAATATTGTGACTTTTTTCGGCAAAAGATGGCTGTTGAGGAGGACACAAAAAGTCATATAGGTCCATTGAATCTGTTTGAAAATCTTAATGTTTTATTCTAGGTTACATTTTCAGCAAAGCAACATTTTTTCTTACTAAAAATGTAACGTTTATATATTGTATATATTATTCTTTCCATGATCTATGGACTCTTATTTTTTTGCACTCTTATTAAATTTAGCGAAAAGTGGAACTTATGTTGTCAGGTAATGTTTTAGCACATGTACGGATGCCAACAAATTCATACTATTTGACTTTATTCTACAAAACAGTTGAGTTTTTCTTTGCCATTTATGTGGGACAAACTGAATTCCGATGCAATATCTACTAGATGGAGAAGATGGAGAGAGACAGAGAGAGAGAGAGAGAAAAAACTTGTTTGGATGTAACTTATTCCCTCCAGGTTTTCAGATTCCCCACAGCTTCCTGGAAGAGTCGGAAACATCATAACTAACTGGAAACATGACAAAGGACAACCCCTTAACTGCCACATCCTCACATTCTGCCCAGTCAGGATTAGATCAACGTTAAGATACATCGCAGTGTCCCTGCGCATTTCACCTTCCTGTAACGCATTCATCGGATTTACAAGACAAACAAATAGTGGGAAATGAAATGCTTGTTGATGTTTAGAAGTAAACTGCTGAGCTTCTTGTGAGATTTATAATCTGCTGTTAATTCCAGGAACATTTCTGCCCGTCTGTAGTGTTGTGGGAAAGACTCAGAGGTTGTGTAAAGAAAATCACAGCTAAATGATAAAGGCTGAACCTGTTGGAAGGTGCAAAAGTCTTGATTTGAGCGGAGGCTGGTACTAGCCACAAGAGCCTGAGCTACAATGGAACAGCTCGAATCAAAGCATATTTGTGTGTTAGAATGGCCCAGTCAAAGTACAGGCCTAATTCTGTTTGCCGAAAGACTTAGTCTGATTGAGGCGTCAGTTCCTTCTGTCTATGGAAACAACAAAGTGGTGAGCTTCAAACAGCAGTAAAACGACAACAAACTTTACTTTAGACGTGGCTTTATTGTGTGTTGATATGTCATCATAGCCGTTGTTTTGATAGCCGAAGCATCATGCCTTCTGTTTATGTTAGCGTTAGTGTGCTAGCTTTCATCTCCTTGAGGACATCATACTGTTTTGAATAGTATCACTACATAATCAATATATTGTTTTTGCCATTTTTGTCTTAGGGAACACACGATCCAAATGCATTTGGTGGCATTCCTAGCACTAGTATTAGCTAACTCGTTAACTATGTTTACATTCATATTGTGGAAACAATTTCTGTAAGGATTTGGTTTTTTCTGTGTTGATTTGAGTTTTTCTGTCCTGTTCCCAGGTGTGTCTCGTTCCTTGATTACCCTCTGTGTATTTAATCCCACCTGTGTTCCTTGTTCCTCGTCGGATCTGTCTAGTCGTGTCAAGCGTCAGTTAGTCTTTAACCAGCTGCTGCTAGAAGTTGAGCTTTAGCCTTCCACTCTCTCTGTGCTGCCTGGATTACTGGACTTCGTATTTTCTGTAATTCATCATTAAAACCATAATTTCATTTCCTAAACCTGGGTCCGCAGCGTCTGCCTCACCACCTCTCACCGCAGTTCACGACAATTTCAGGCTCAAACATGTAAAGTAGGATGGACATGTCTTCCTTTGTGGACATTTTTTTTTTTATCAATTTCCGAACAAAAAGTTTCTACTCCCCTAGATAAACGCATCTCTACTCTCAAACTACAACAATGGCCAAATGGGATAGAGCGGTATGATCTGCAACCAGACAATCAGGTGCATTCAAACAGACAGCGCCAAAAGGACTTGGTTTTAAGTGCACCTCAGAATAGATGTAGTAGAGGAGCTACAATAACGCAGACCAAATCACTGCAGTTTCACTTTATGTAGATGACAACTGAATTATTTAAATGTGAAAAGGAAGGATGATATGTCCACCTTAAAGCTAATGCCTGTAAAGAAGCAGTATTATGTGTTTTCCAGGCACATAGTGACGGTTTTTTTAATCACAATCAAGTAACTATGTTACCTTAAGTTATTTCTATCAAATATGACTTAAAAGAAACTTTCTAAAAACCATCACATCTCTCCTCTGTTAACCCTTTAACAATGTTTTTACTAATGTTTCACTGAAGAATAGTCATTATACTGAGCTCAGCAGGTGCACAGTTTCACCAGGTGTTGCTAATTGCTGCTGGCTAGTCTGAAGGAGCTGAGTGGGGGCTCTCGGAAGCTTCATCTCTGAGGAGGGACCTAGCTCCGCCTCAAAGGTGGAGCTAGGTTCACCCAGATGTTTTTCCACCGCAAAATGGTTTCCATGGGAGATTCAAGGATTTCTCAAACATGCATGAGAGTCGAGGCAAATCCACAGGTCCGTTTTTGACGAGGGAATGACAATATAACATGACGTAAAGCTCCAAAAAGTCAATTTTACGTAAACACTGCCCCATTAATTAATGAGCAGCTAATGAAAACGTCTCTGTTTGTGGGTAACCAATAAGAAAAGCTGAGGCAAGACGATAAATTATCCAATAAGAAGCCTCTTGCATCAGGCTACATCCAGAGTTACCCTGGAAGTTAAAACGGAGAACAATAAATATGTGCTTTTCACTTCACCGCAATGAGTCAGCAATGTCTCTGGACCCCAGAGTCCCTGCTGGCTGAGTGTACTATGTGCATTGTTCATCTTTCAATAAAAGTAATGAAACATGAGTTAGAGTCTCATATCTCCTGCTGGTGGTACAAACCGACCCACGAGTGCGCTGATGATGGAGGAAAGTAGACACACGGAGGGAGTCTATTCACAGCAGTCTGTTTTCTGCTGCTTTGCAATCCAAATGAAATGAAAATGGCTTTAAGCTCCTTCACGGTGTAATTATTTTAGACTGAACACCGGGAAGGGACCACTCGAGGTGGGGGTGGGAGTGAGGGGAAACCTGCTGCGTTTTGTTGCCGTGGTAACCTGGTCACTATGACTGCAGCGTTTTGTGTTTTTTTTTTTGTTTGTTTTTTTCTTTTTTTTCTCTTTTTATATCTTTTTGCTTTCACTTGCGCTCCACCGAGTTGGTTCTCTCCGTCTGCAGAGCTGTTACTCAGCCCTCGCAGAGAAAATGTGCTCTCAGACGTGGGGCCACTGACTCATTTCCACCGAGCGAGGCCCGGTGAGTCGGAACTCCGTCTCTCCTGCCCAGGACGGATACCGCCTCCCTGACATTTAAAGAACAAAAAACAAAAAAAAAACTTTCCTCTGATCCCTGCTTTGGAAATAGTTTGTGTGAAGACGAGCCGACAGAGCCGCTCCCATGCCAGCTCACCCTGGTCCACCTGTGTTTACTGTATGCAGACGAAAACTCTGTTTAGACAACAGCAGCCCGAAATAAAACTCGATCGTCGAGTTTTATTTTCTGCGTCGCGTTAACACATCATAGTTATTTATGCACCAGCAGGATGGAATATTCCCTCTAAAAATACAAATGCAGAACTTGTGTTCATGTTGTGGTGTTAGGAAAAAGGAACTCATCCAAAATGCCCTTGACGACTTCCATAGTGATGTGTTTCTGTTTACGTAAATGAGGTATGTTTCATTTTCGACTTCTACATATCAATCCGGTAAATTTGGCAAAGCAGCTTTTAGGAGGAATTAAATGTGGGCTGAGTGGGGATCTGCTGGTCCCACAAAGCTCAATGAAGAAAAACCATGAAAACCCCATAAAGTGAATAAAAGGTTGCAGGTATGATGTCAACGAGGAATGAATTTTTGAAGGATTATTGACAATATTAGTTTGAAAATTCATAATACTCAAAGAAAAGAAGAGTAAGGCGATGTTCAGTTTTGAGGAACTGTAAACCCCCCCCCCCAAAAAAAACAAAAAAAATGAGGAACCAAATTCTAGGCCCAAAAAAAAGCAAAGAACATTAGAAAGCCAAGTGAGGCAAAGCCATATACACTTTATAAACTACTTACTATTCAGCAAGCCACCTCAGCTACTTAGCGTTCACGTCTTATAGTCCGGTAGACTCGGTTCGATTGGGGGCCAAAAATTGCAATACTGGTTACTTTTTCAGCTGGTGTGGTTTCATTTCACTCTGGACTGTGTCAAAGGATCCAAACCTTTTGAAAAACCTATCCCCCCCCCACCTCGCCTGTGGTGGCGCTGCACCAAGAACCACTGAAGGAAACGACAAGAAAACCTCTGAAGAAGGATTGAGCGCAACTTCCTGCTTCACGACATGTAAACAAAAATGGAGTAATGTCAGATTTTAGCCTTTGTAGGATTTTTCTTTTGTCCTTTGTAAAAAAACAAACAAACCACGAGCCGTTTCTCGCTCGACCTATAGACCTGTGCGTTTATTTTGGTTGCATTTACCCAGAATGCCTTGCGCCACAGTCTGCTTCCTGAATTTGGAGCGGACACACATGCGTTGCATATCCAGAGTTGACTTTTCAAACAAATCGAGACTGGGATTTTTAGGCGAACCAGAGTAGGAATTTCTTGGTCTGCATCAGAGCTTGATTCCATCTTCGCATCTTCAAGCGAACTGGAGTTTGATTAAAGCAGACTAAATGAGGCTGGTCTGAATGCCTTGAATTAGCATTCACGCCTCATGAACTGAATTGTAGCCACTATTTCAGCATATGTTTTTATCCAAATAAAAATATGCTGAAATGGTTTGGTTGAGTCTAAACATGACTCAGCCAAACCATTTTAAATTACAATATTTCTGGATCAAACAAGCACAATGATTGGCTGACATGACAGACACCCATTGATATCCAGTGTTCGGATGGAAAGTTTAATAAAATCCACCGGGCCCCTTTAAGTCGTCTCCTTTTCACCATTTGCTGCATCCAACTTCATTTCATACAAATGGATAAGAAGGCATTCAGCCGCTGAGTATGGAATGCAGTTGTGACTGAACGGTGTAAATAAAATAACAATGGAGAGAAGTAGATTGTTGTGATGCACGATATATCGTCACTAACATCGGCATCGGCTGATATGAGTCATTTTTAATATCGGCGTCAGCCCAGTAAGTGAAACTGGGCGATATTGGTTTGCATCTTGTTACCATTTGTTTCTGCTTGTTTTTTTTTCTCAATTGGTTTCAAACTGGTAGAGAAATAAATATATGTATATATATATATATATATATATATATATATGTGTATATACCGTTAAATATTTTTATATCGGTGCTTTTCTACTAGACTGTATGTAATTCAATGTGACCTGGTTGTGATTCGGTGCCTAATACATAAACTGAATTACTGCGGAGTGATTAAAGAACAAGCAGATATTTTATGTAAACAACATGAGAAATAAAATGAGTGCTTCAATGTCCATGTCATAAGATGTGAAAAGGATTTTGCAGCAAGCTGATTGTCTGACAGATCAAATTGGAGAGTGTTACAAATGTAAAAAAGGCAACAGCAATAAAAAACCTTGTGTTGTTGTTCATGTGACTGCTGTTATGTTGGAGACATGAGAAGGAAAGACATTATATGTCAGGACAAAAAGAGAGAATATGTTTCTTTGAAGGGATGTGTGGGAAATTGTGAGAAAAGCTTCACATCTGAATCAGACGTATGGTAAACGTTTCTGGCTGGACGAGGAAACGAGGCGCCGCTCTGCCGAAGGCCGTCTTCACTTTCTTTCATAATTCTCTTTGCAAAAATAATAAATGCTAAGATGTGAATATCTGAGCCCTGTTATGGAAAGATAAACCTGCTGTATTACATAATATTCCCGATGAAACCCATAGAAGAAAACCTATCGCAAATTCTAAATCAGTTGTTTGTAATTTGTACATACAGCAGAACCCCGTCTAGTCGCGGTTTAGTGTGCGCAGCTTCTCCTATTTGTGAATTTTTCTGTGGAACAAAACTCCAAATTATGAAAAACTCATGTATTCGAGGATTATTACCTGCAAAGAAATGCAACTTAGGAAGCTGAAATACCTGGACGCAGTGATACGTAGCACGCTATTGGTTGGCGTCTGCAAAACTGCCAATCCAGGAGCGCCATTTACTTTCCTTGATGCCGAGTGGTTGTTTCCCCAAGAGCAGAAATAAGGCAAACTGTAGACGTTAGCTTCTGCGTTAGAGCTAAGGCCATTTCCACTGTGCATATTAATGCATATTTAGCGACATTTTGGCTCTTTAACTATTAAAATAGGCAGTTAAAATGTTTCTAGGGCCTCAGTTATTAGTAACTTTTATTTATTAACAAAATTCTAACCTTAACAAATACTGGGGTTCTACTGAAATAAAAATGTCACGATATAAATTGATACAAAAAAAAGCAGCATATATCACAGCTTGAATCTGTGAATGCTCAGAGGAAGGACTCTTCAAGGAGAAAAACAAGAGTTTGGAAAACACAACGTTTCCAACTGGAATGGAAAAAAAATCTCCGATAAAATCCTGACACTTTTTCCCTCTTCGCTGGTTTGAATGGAGTTTTGTTGTTTTTAAAATATAAACTCTCAGTGGTTTTCCAGCTGTCCAGTTTAATTTGACCGTGTGATGAGTTTGACGTTTCTGTGTTTGTGTCGTGTTTTTCCTCTGTGCCGGAGCGGCAGGTCTTTCCCTGGAAGGTGAGCTGAACAAAGTGTTCCCGCGTTCGCGTGCCGCTCACCAAACTCATCAGCTGCCGGGTGAGACAGCCTGGCTGCTGGGCCCTCCAGGCCAGAGGGCTAACCTTGCCCCGTACCTCCTGCCCAACTTTCCTTACGCAGTTGTTCTCATGAATTTAGCTGTTAAGCTAATCTTATCTCCCCCTCCTCTACTTTACCGTAACGCCATCGAACCAACCAGTCGCCCCTGCTACCGTTTCCTTGTCTCTTTCAGGCTAAACCTGCACAGACACCAACACCCCTGGCTCTGCGCATTCTTTCCTGACCTTCTTGTCTTTCAACTACCCTCGTATGCTAATCTGCATCTTACAAACTCCGTTTTTTTCTGCCACCCATTTCAGTTGCAGAGTTGAAGGACCCTCCGGGAACAAGACTGTGATAACTCCTTGCTCAAGCTTTCCGTTTGTCTTCTGGGGTATCTGGCGTGTGGGATGGAAGCCTTACTGGAACCAACTTCCTTTTTCCACAGAGGAAACTCCAGCAGTTCAAATAAAACTACTGGCCCTGGAGCTATCACGATTAAAATGGGATTTATTTGGAGTGCATCAATAATAAAAAACACAGAGAAGCCTTTTAGCTGAACACTGACCATGTGAAAGTAACTTTACATCATATTATGACTATTTCATGAAGATAAGTTTGCCTTCTATGAGTGGTGGAAGTTGATTAAAATTTTTAATTTAATTATTGGCCGGGTCTGCAATTGTTTAAACGCAGTAATCACATTTTAATTTAAAACTATAGACAAAATAAGCAACATCTTGTTGGTAAATTGTTAAATAAGTAGGCATATGCACTCGACAACACAGATATTTATTGTTTTTAATTTGTTATTCAGCCATCAGATTGTTGCAAAGTGATGCTTCAGGGAACTTCTTTGAAAAAAAATCCTTCTTTAGAAATGTGGACTGTGGACGCTACCGTTAGCATTGGGGACGTCTGTGCTATTGCTACATATTTAGATGTCACTTTAGGCTTGAATAGCTTAGCCGATAGGCTAACTCCTTTTTGCACAAGTTGAACACGCCAACAGTTTTTTTCCATCGTCCAATCAGATAGTTTTTTTTTTAAGCAAAAGTTAACCCCTAGTGGACCGACAGGAGCGTCCGCATCTTCCATCACTGTTTGTAGATGTCACTTGTGCATCAGATTTACATGTGCACTATGAACGTGTGACGACAAAGGTTCCGCCCGGAACCATTGTACTGCAAAGAATTTGATTAATTACTCCAAGAAAAATTTTAAAGCTTTTAAAGCTGTGCAATTAATTAACTGAAATTAAAGCGTTAGTCCCAGGATTACTGTCCATTGATGGCGTAGTTTGGTAGGGCATGCGACAGAATCTGGTCTGTACAACAATCCTTGAAAATCATGTACATCGTATGTCATGTACGTCAATATTCTGCTAATGTAAAAAAAAAAAAAAAAAAAAATTGCATTTGGTGTTTCTATTAATGACAAACAAAAAAGAAAGAAATCACACGTAAATAAAGTTATGTGAAAAGTTATTTAAAAATGGAGTGCCATCATACACAGACTACTTCCTGTCGTCTTCTTCTCCGTGGTTTGTGCCAGCGGCAACGTCTAGATCCTGATCATGTGATTCGTGTGATGTGAAAGAAGTGTTTCCATTGCAGTTTTGCAAAATAAACCAATTTCCACAAGGCCAAAAAAAAAAAAAAAAAAATCCCACTTCATTCTACTGACAAAACTTCATCAAAGAACAAGTTTTATTCTGGAAGAAAAACTCAAACCACATTCTCAGTACTTTTTTTTTTTTTAAATATCCAATTCTAAGGAATACCTTAGAACACGGTTGATCGATTCAATTTTGGTTAAGTTATTCAACACAGATTGCAAATTTTTTAAAACACAGATTTAATGTGATTAGTAAAAACGTTTTATTTTATAGAAATCAAAACATGTGAATTCATATTTTCCCAAACGCACACAGTTACAGCAAAACTTAATCCCTTTATAAAGAACTCTTCTTTATGAGAAAATTGGGACACTTAAAGGGTGACTGGTTGATTTCCCATCACAATGAGATGAATGAAAACTATTTTGACGAGTGAATCCAACTCTGATAAGGTCACAAATAATTCTTGGTTCAACTGTAAATGCAATTTTGTTTGACATGCTAACAGTTTCCAAAATAGTTGGGATGATTCATCTTTCATACCTTTATGTTAGGTTTCTAGCCCAAGGACATTTTGCCGCAGAGAACAGCAGCTGAATCAAGTTTTTTTTTTTTTTTTTTTTTTTACCATTTTTCTTTCATCCTTTTTAAAAAGAATGTGTTTCGGTGGAAAAGATGCAATTTTCAAGGCAACGTATTTTCTCCAGAAGACAAACAAAAGCTCGCTGCGTTTCTGTGACATTGCTGTTGTGTTTCTCCAACTTGTTGTCACAGTTAACAAATTCAAAACACCATTTTCCGTCGAAGCCTGAACGGGTTTTGTCCGCCCACACGCAGCCGCGCCTGATCGTGTCTCTGCACGCTGGTTTCTTGTTCCACCGCTGAAACTGACATGTGGAGTCCTACATGAGACAGGAACCATCAGCATCTGCAGAGAACTGGGGGGTTAATTATTGTCAAACTTTTTTTAACCACATAAATGATTAATTGAGATCAAGACCTCTTTCAGAAGTGTGACCGATCCAAGAAAGGCAGCAACACGTGAGACAATGACAAACAAAGTGCAGGAGTTAATATTAAAGTAAAAACTTTAAAATGTGTATACTGCCTTACATTCATGACAGTCATCTTAGCTTTAGCCTCCAGTTCACAGTGGTGACTGAGGCGGTGATTGTGAACAAAAGTAAATTACAGAATCATTTGCATAGATATGTTAGGAGGCATTTCACAAGTTTGCACAGAGATCACTAACAAAGATTGTAAAATAAATAAATAAATTGGAACCCTTCTTTTTTAAAAAATAAAAAAGAAGGGTTCTAAGACTGGGCCTTGAGGTGCACCTTTATTGACCTCAAGAAATCTGGAACTTACTCCAACCGCGGGGGTTCCAGAGTAATTGAAGGTTTCACCTTTCACTTGTGGAAAGCTAAAGTACGTTTTTGTCCAAATGCTAGCTTATTAGCACAATTTCTAGTCTGACCTATGACCCCAAACATGTCCTGCATAACAGCAACAATAGCAGATTACATGTTTGTCTTGTATTTTATTAGTATAATAATCCAAAGTGACACGGAGCAGAAGCTCAACGACATTGTCACAACACGCAAAAGACTCCACTGGTATTTCGTTGTGCGCCACTCTTCTTTTCTTGCTAGCCTGGCTATTGCCTTCCCACAAAATTCAGCTTGATTCTCCTCTCCTGTCTGGACAGGAGAGGAGAATCAAAGTAGATTTCTTCGGTACAATTGGGTGCAATCCGCAAACAGAAGGAGAAGTTGTGAACAATGACGTGGTTTTTCTGCACCGCTTAAGAATTGTAGCCTGCCTGTAGTGTTAGCAATGTCAGCGAAGGACGTGAACGAAGCCGTTCAGGCTGTGTCGGCCACACTTCTAAATACTGAATTAACGTACAGTACCATCCCACCTAGTTCGGTTCGGTACATCTCTCTTTGCAATGGAGGATGGCTGTTTATAGCAGTAAGCTTTATAGCGGAGAAGTGTCGCATTACAGACGTCACTAAATGTTAGCGATTGGGTAAAATTTAACATTTTAGCAAAGTCCGTGTCTCCAGCAAGCAATCGTTTCTCAGTAGCTGAGGTTCCAGACCCTCTGTATGAAGCAAAGCATAGGTTAGAACAAGAACCTTGTTTTTACCAGGCTAAGTTTGGGTGGAGGCTATATGTCACACATTCCATGTTTAGTACCGACTACCGGTCTGGGGGAGTAAAACATAGCGTTTTAGGCCATTCTCTGCGTTTCCATGTGAACAAAAGCAATTTAGAAACGGTCCTGAGTGGAAAAGGGTATCTTTGAAACTGACAGCCCCCGTTAGGAAAAAATGTTTCCATCAAACGTTTCCTCAGATTAATAACATAACTTACAGGCTCGGCAATCGAATCAGCAGCCGGCTTCGGGGAAAAAAGTATCCAAACTATCAGGAGGTGTTTGTTTTTTAGCTCATTTCAACATTCCTGTAACTTTCATAGGCCATGCCATACTTTAAAACCCGTGTCTCTGAACCCGTCTCAACTCGTGGCATCACAAAAAAAATCAAAACAACTCTTAATCGCTCCATCTCAGCCAGAAGGGCCCTCGCTGCGCCTCACTTTGCACAACAAACGACAGAGATAAAAGAGGGATGGACCACGAGATTCAGAGTGGCGTTAATGACTTCACCCATAGCTCTCTTGACGGCGCAGTGTTTGAACAGGACACATTTGTTTAAACCGTAAAGCGTAGGACACCGAGGAGGACGTGGAGGATGGATGATTTGATGGAAGGATGGATTTGAACGCTTCGGTGGGCAAGAGGCATGGGATGAGTGTGTGAATCACAGACTGGCTGGCTGCGAAGGTAGTAAACAAACCTGCCTGTGAGGGTGCCCCGGTAGGTGGTAGCTGTCTCCATGGCGACATTCAGACGGCCCCCGGCAGCATGAGCTTGTTTTCGAGCGCAACGCGTGTGCCCACTCAAACACATTATTTCACAGCTCCGCGCGTTAGCCGCGTGGGCTCTCCGTTTCACGTCGCGGCGGAGTGAGGCGAGGCTCCGGCCTTGACCTCTGACATCCTGATGCTTAGCTGAACGAAGGCATAAGCTGACGGGAGGGGATCATTCTACCAAACCTCAGCAGCTTCTTCAGCTCTGACTGCTCACAGCTGTGTTCAAAATAATGGAAGTGTGTTTAAAAAAAAAAAACAAGCAAAAAAAACAGAGTAAAGCTCAAATTCTCTATTAAAATGAGGCCTGCTGAAATAAATCAATGAATTGCACAATAAATTGAAACAAGCTCAATAATTTCCGTCAGGAGTTGTCATTTTCCTCTTTCTACCAAAAACTAGATGATAAAAGTCTTCAGTCTGATGCTTTGGTCTCAACTAGACCTTTTTTTGGATGGACAAATTTGTTTACAGACACTTCATAAAGCATTTTATTTATTATTTCTGTTGTTTTATTTATTTTGGATATTTAAAATGTCTTCCATTTCCAGTGTTAAATGTCCTCTAGAATTTAAAGTTTATTAACAATTCAGATTGTGCTCTTGCATTATTATATCATTACCATTACATTACTTGAAAATGGTCTAAAAACAACATCATAGTTTACCCACAATAACTTCTGAGACAGTTTATCTTCCAGTAAAAACTTGTCATGGTGACGGGCCTAATTGGCTTCCATATCCATACACACAAACGCATCGTTTTAAAGCAAATGCAGACATTTCCTTTTTTCCTGTGTTTATTTTTACATAAATTGCGTTACAGCTTGGTATTTACAACATATTACTGTTCTGTCATCTTTTCCAAGTTGCTAGAAATCTGCTTTTGCCTCAGTCTCCGTCCGTGTTGCTGTTACCTAGGAAACACATCTGTGCCGCCGAGAGAGAATCTGCGGGGAAGATATTTAATTGACACAACTCCACTTCCAAACTCCAGCACTATCTCTTTAAAAACCCAGGTACTTAAAGCATTTATTACAAATACTAATATTTATCTGATGTATTTCCCTTTGGGCTCAATAAAGTGTTCTTGAATTTGAACTTTGAACCCTGGGGAGGCTTTTAAAGGCTGACACCCAGGTTTTCCTTGAAAATCATGACCTGACTTTTGGCTCATTCCAACATGCTGACCCGTTCATGCTGATTTAGTTTGAATTTAATGTGAGCAGAATAAAAAAAAACACAACATGCTACTTTTGCTGAACAGACGTAGTAATTTTTAAATCCAACAAACGCGTCACATCGTAAACATTTATACAGTAATGCGTATTCTCTTAGTGTTAATAATGAAGGATTCGGTCTAAATTCTGTGTTTTGGTCATTTAATTTTTTTAGTTTATTTTCTATTTGGGTTTATTTTATTCGTTTTTTTCCTCCTTTCTGGCTCTGATGATTCCCTCTCAGCTGTTTCACGTCTGTGAAACGGCCTCCCCTGCTCCCGCTCCAGTCTCAGTCATGCACCTCCAACTTTTCTCCATTTTTGGTTGCAGCTTCCTGTTGCCGTGTCCACCTCTCCCTCCTGCCAAGCCTTTTTCCACTACAAGTTCCATCAGTCATCAATTCACATTTATATACTCATTATCCTGTCTTGTCTCACTGGGAGACGACAATCTGGAAGGAAGCCAAGGTACATAATGGACAGGCTGCACAGGAGGTGTAATTTAAGCACATTAAATTACAAAAACAGGCTTTTTATGGTTATGAAACAACATGAATAATCTCTTGATCCAGTGACTGGAACCTCAGAATAAAGGAGTCACCCACTTGTGAAGTGCAAACCCTGTGGCACAGATTAGTAAGTCACTAAAACTGTGCAACGTAAAAGTCCTTCCCCATCATATTCACATGAAAGCATCGAAATCCTCTACAAATACTGTATGTCTACAGTAAAACATCAAAACAGTCGGCCACCTTTTCTGTAATTTTTTTGTTTTATTCCGTATTAC
Source organism: Girardinus metallicus (assembly GCA_903067095.1). Lineage (NCBI taxonomy): Eukaryota > Metazoa > Chordata > Actinopteri > Cyprinodontiformes > Poeciliidae > Girardinus > Girardinus metallicus. The sequence continues at coordinate 56,082 of CAEGAE010015635.1, read as the reverse complement.
TTCCACATATAAAAACAGAAATATATCAATTACAAACACATTTTCAACAATCGGTTGCACAGCAAACGTTCAGTAAACTTTTTTTTTTTAATAAATAAAGAATAAATAAACATGAATGCCTTCAAACGGTAGTTTGGTTGTCTGGTGGCGGCTCACGCTGGACCTAAAGGTAAAGTCCGTCAGGCCGTTGATGCTCAGCCTGTGTGAGCCTCCTGTCATAGATTCCAGTGTACTTCAGCTTCCAGCTTTCATCCCGTTCCGTGGATTCTCTGAGGAGACGGAAAGAACTCCACGGCTCGTCCAGAAACTCCGTGGTTCTCCAGCCCAGAGCCCTGACGCCGTCGGTAACGTGTCACCGAGCTTGCAGCCCCTTTTTAAAAAGGAGAAGACAAGTTGCGTCCGACTTTCCGGGTTTCTTCTTTTGTTGTTGTTGTTTGTGTTTTAAAAAACAAAGAAGCATCTTAGCCCGTCTTGGTCTCTCTGGTCAGGTCTAGGTAAGCCGAGGACCTGAGGAAGCGAGGGTAGCAGTCCTTCTCCATCAGCGTGTAGATTTTGTCCTGAGCCTGATCGAAACACGACTGACCGGGCCGTGTCATGTTCTCCCTGGTGACTTCTTTGGTGGCGTGGTCGAGGTTTACCTGCGGAAACAAAGGGAACAGAGAGTTTTAGAGTCAACGTCTGGCTGGGAGGTTAGCGGGATCGGCATAGCGACGGAAGGGTTGGCCGTACCTCTCGTGGCGCGTCGGAGCAGACAAACTCCTCGTAGATCTTCCTTGCTTTGGCAGCCAGCTTGGACGGTTTGCTCGTCCGATAATCCTCACAGGCCAAGTAAAAGGCGATGTTCTCCTCGCTGAACTCTGACACCAGGAACGCTCTGAACAGACACAGTCCGTCTGGAAGAGGAAGCAAAGCGGACGTTAAAAACCCGTCAACTGAAGTCAATGGACAGAGTGATTCCGTCGCATCTACAAAAGATCGTGGACTTACTTTGACTGGACAGCAGATTGTCAAATGACTCCTTCCATTTCAGAGGCTCATTGACTTCATGTAATCTGTAAAAACAGGGAGGGGAAAAACATCATTATTAGAAAAAGGTTTCTGCTGCGGGTTCACCGAAATGCTTCCAAAGAGACATTGCATGCCGGTCTTACCTCTGCTTGTCACTTTTCTTGGCCTGCCCTGTGAGGCTGTGCTCTGATCTCTGCAGCAAACTTCCAAACAACGCCTTCAGCTCCTTCGCCCTGCGGGGACACAGCAAGGCATCACAGACCACTTCAGACGACATGCAACGTGTGCGCAAGTTGCTGGTGTGAGAAAACTTGACTACAAGCGTGAAAACTCTGGTTGGGTTTACCTCTCCAGGCAGGTGATGGGCAGCGATTCAAGTCCTCTGCACATGGTGAGATGCTTCCTGCTCGTTCTTGAGTAGCTCCCAAAGTTTCTCCCGAGTGATTGCGGGCGTGAGCCGTCCTCCCTGTTTTCAGCAAAATGAGCTTTCCAGCTGATCTGCTGTCTGTGCAGGGAAAGCGGCTTTTTATAGAGGCGGCCGGCGTGTGACATCATGCTTCTCAGCCAATGAGGGAGGTGAGTGGGCGGATGAAGAGACTCGATGCTGAATTTCCTCCACGTTACTTCCTCGCTGCTCGGTGACTCGTCACTGAATGAATTACTTCACTGCTCTCCAATGTCCTTGCTGTGAATAGGGGAATGAGGGCTGTGTCTGTGTGGTGTCAGGGCTTTGCCTTTGTGAACGCGCGCGCGTGTGGGGGCGTGTTCATACAGTGATTCTGTATGAACACACACACATTTTCTGATTAATCAGAAAATCCCTTTCAGCTGTAGCATTTAACATAAAAGAGGTTCTTTCTTTTTTAGTGTGTCTGCCTGAAAACCTAATTACTTAAAACTTTCTGCAAATGAGCAAAATCTGCATCAACACAGAGCAGTTTCTCAATACAAAAAAAACAAACGCTGCGTATATTTTTATCGACATTTTGACTTTAATGAGGCGTTCTACACCTGCTGTCTCCGTTTTTCCTCCTGCCTCATATGTTGACAAATAGGATAACGTGGAACATGTGGGTTGGAGGAGTATGTTTCGTGGAATATTACTTTCTGTTACATGTTTGAATTACGTGTCACTTTTGATGCCTCCCACAATAGCATAATGTGTGCGTTAGATGAAAAGTGTCCTCACTCTTTTGTTTTGGCGGGACAGATTCTGGTCTGACTTTTCCGTTAAGGATGAGCTGATCATCTAGAGATGAACGCCATGAGGAGGTTAAACGATTATTAGCTCATTTAGCTAAACATTAACAGAACCGGCATCAGTTGGAGCTAGCCCAAGCAGTCAGCATGCTGTATTGAGTGAATCTTCAACAGCGCAGACAAAGCGTCTGCATAGCTTAGCAAGACGCGGAGTAATGTTTTCATTGGATCATTTCTGCGACATTTAAATGAATAGCTGTGTTGATTCTGATGCATATACGTATAATTTCCTAATTTTGATGCTCATACCACCACATTTTTTGACATCCATGACAGTTTTTGATTTAGCTGATAGTCAAACTACATATGTTACATATCCTACAGTGTGATGGGAGAATACCATAGCTTTCTAGTATCAATTATTATAACACACTGATATTGTAACAAAAAGAAAACTCACTATAAATGATTAAATACAATATATTGCTTACAAAATATTTACATGGATAAGAACTGTTACATAACCTGGATAATGAATTCAGTCTCAGTCCTCACAGGTACTGGAATAAATGTGGGCTTTTTTTTTTTTGCTTCATTCTGCACAGACCCTGTCTGGTCCGCCTTTCCTATCAATGCATGACCACGCATAGAAAGCTGCACCCATAAATAGCCTCATGGGCGCAAAAACAATTGTCTACTTAATCCCAGAGTCTATGTTTAGGCCAGTTACCAGTAAACTCTGCTAATGGCCTCATTCTCTATTAGTTGAAGAGCGCTAGCAGGAAGGAGACAATCAGCCCTCCGGATGAAAAGGCACAAAGTTTGCTGATAGCGGCTGAGACGGCTTCCTCTACTGGCAGCCACTGACAATTCCTTCCCCTCTGACTGCCTGCCTCAGCTGGCGCACAGCTCTGGATGTCAATACAAGGTCACTTCAGCCTCAGATAATGAGCCTCTCTCCTCCTTCTTCTCAGGAAACACAGTCTAAGAAGCTAACCGGTATGAAAAAGAAAAAAAAGGCAGAGAGAGAGAGAGAGAGAGTCGGGGAAGCCAACATTGTGGTGTGGGTTGGAATTTTTGGAAAAAACGGATGAGAAACGCAATTTGTTTTGATCTGAAGCTTGGAGGGGGAAACTGGATTTAAACAGTTGACATTTCGTCGCTACAGTCACCAGTTTATGCGTATGTCATTGGGATTTCATGTGACTGACCAACACAAACTGTTGCAAAACTATGAAGTGTAAGGAAAATAAGTCACAGATACATTTTTGCAAAAGCAATGAAGATCTGTATTCATGCTGCCTCCTTTACTCTATACCAGAAAATAAAATCCAGGTCAGAAGCCGCCTATTGTGTATATATAAAGCTAATCTGTGTGTAACAGAACATCTGTGAATCCAGATGTTCTGTGAAGGCCTCGGAGGTTTGCTAGCAAACAAGTAACACCAAAAACTGCAGTATGTAACTTTTACAAAGACTGTTTGTTATATATTTGTTAAAACAATATCGTGATAGTTTATGAGACACATAATCTGTGAAAAGATCAATCTCCTCCACTTCCTCTCTGAGCTTCTGAAAAAAATGCAACGCCTTGACCAAAAACAACCAATCAGAGCAAGGGGGAGGGGCTTAGTGCTGTCGGTTAACATCATGAACTCGCTGTTAAATGTGCTAGTGGCCAAGAAACAACTTACCGTTACGGGACAACTGTTTATCTGTGGTCATTTGTGGCGATTATTCACATTTGCTTAACATGGTGACTTAATATATTTACTTGGATAAATGTAATTGATTACTTGAGACCAGTCAACACAATATATTTAAGTTGAATCGACTGCTTTCTTGTTGTGGTGAGAGTATTAAACAGAGACGCAGCCGAGAGGCGCGTGGTAACCATGGCGAAGCTGTGGATCTCCGCAGCTCATGGACATTTGTTGATTGGACTATTATTATTATTATTATTTATTATTTATTATTCACCCATCACCAAAAGGTCTGGCCACTGTGGACGATTGAGGAAGGTTCTCCGTCAGATGCAGTGGCAGATCTAAACAATTATAGTGGGAAAATATCCACGTAAAATCTTGTAACAGGATTATCTGTCTTGTGCTTCTGCTTGTCACGACAATGATTTCAGGCCCAGATTTGCAGATTTTCCCACTATCCCTCAGTGCTGTGCTGCAGCACAAACATTCTCTTCCATTTGTCTCTTGTGTGTTTGGCTCTGTAGGGCAAAGTTCATTGGCTGAAGATTCTGGAGTCTATTTTCATTCTCGGGTCAGCGTTGTTCAGGACAATGAGGCACATCTACGTCGCGCTCTCAGGCCAACAGAGCTTTCCCTTTCAAACATACTTCTCAGGCTGTAAACATGTTCTTGTGGAGCGCAGAGCAGCGCAGCCCAAATTCTGCAGGAGACAAAACACAATCATTCATCCAACCAGGGAATGTTTTTTTTTTCCTTCACAACCCAAATGTGTTCCTTCATATTTAAGGTTTCTTTTTTTTTTCCCCACACATACACTCTAAAATTTGGTAGAGTGAAAACAACCACATTTGGAATATTTTGCTTGTCCACGTCCTGGGTACTATATAGATTAACCCGACATATAAGTGGGTTGAAGTGATTAATTTCTCACGTTCGGGTTAACAGAGAGAGGCTTGAAAAGAGTAACCTGTAACCTGCATGACTATGAGTAGGATTTGGGATAATCAGTCTTTTATGTCATTTAGTTGTTGCATTGTGGTAGTTGAAATCGGGACTCTGACTATAAGAAGCTCCTGCTCTTTACGGCACTCCGCCTTCAGGAAGTCACCACAACAACGTTCCACTATGAGCATTTAACAACATTTTTACCAGTGTCGCATTTGCAATGGAGTCTACCTAATGGGACCACGCCTGAGCTGAACAAAAGTTAGCGAAAAACAAACAAATAAATAGATAATGGACACAAACTGAATATGTTTTACTCACTTTTTGCCAGTCTCACTATTTTTATTATTATTCCTCTAAACCAGCACCAATAGAGCTGACATCCTGCAACTTTGAGATATATGAGCAGCAATTGAAGTGATGCAGGAGTTTATCTAAAAGTTGGCAAGAGCCAGCTTTTATTTTGGTAGTCCACTTCCACTTATTGGCAAGTGAATTTGCGTATTACCTAAATATTTATCTCTAAGGTGTAATAACATGAGGATAGTCGTAATATTTTCAGAGGAAAATTGTATGAGCACAAAGTAAAAATGATACAAGAATAAAGTAATAATAATGACAATAATAAGTATATTTTATGGTTAGATACAAGTAGCTTAATATTTAGCCCTACGCTAAATATTTAGTTTGTGAATGCCTTTATCACACAGCATAATAAAGCATAATTTTACCAACTGTAACTTTTCTTCTCTAACCAAAGAACCAGCTCACAGTTTTTGACTCAATGTTTGCACAAAATGACTAAACAGCACAAAGCAGCATTTAGGTCAAAGTAACAACTCAGCCATTTTAACAGTGTTCAGCACAGCTCTGTGCTTTTTCAAAATGAGACCATAAATAAAAATGCAATATGAGAGTCACTTTTATTTTCATTTAGCAGTGGGATTAAATATAGATTTTGTCTCAGTTTGGTTATGCTTAAAATTTTAGTCAGCTGGAAAAGTTTTACAAGATTCCTCATGCCGGTGATTCATTTTACGTCAACAACAAAAGTGGTGATATAACTCAGGTTATATCACCAGAGTTTCTAGGTTGCCTATTAGCAGAACTAGATACTAAGGTGTGTTTTTGTCTTCTTTTATGTCTGGCAAGACTGGAGTGCTTCTACAATCTGGGTCATTCATCTGTACCAAGAGTTTAGGTCCATTGAAGAACTAATTTACTTATGAGAAAGAGTGAGATAACACAGTTGCCCTATTGTCAAAAACAAGGTTATATTAAAATTACAAAAGCTCATATTTCATGTTGTGAAACTGGCCTGTTAGCTGGTCAGCAGCCTAGACCCAGAAACATTTAATTTTGTCTTTCGTAACAAATGATCAGGTATAAATCCCTCCTTCGTGTCCAAGAATAAGGAGGATCAACACAACTTCTTCCTGTTGTGTTGGTCATTTGTCTGCGTACAGACAAATGATTTCATGCAACATTCATCTATTAAAATAGAAGTATTTAAATTACACCCCCCCCCATCTTTAAGATGTGAATATTTTGTAATTCTTTTGTGATATAGTCACCTTCCTAAAATAAAGGCCAAAAGTCATTTTGGCAAAAAATGACATAAGCCATTATTTTAGGAAGGTGACTATATAAACTCTGTGTTTCATATTATTGCTAGGGAACAGGAGAGTTTGCTGATTTAATATGTATTTGACCTTTTAATCCATCCATCCATCCATCCATCCATCCATCCATCCATCCATCCATCCATCCATCCTCTGCTTAATCTAGGCTCAGATCACGAGGCAACAGCCTAAGCAGAGAAGATCAGACTTCTCTCTCCTTTGCCACTTGAATACTTTTCCAGGAGATTCCCAAGGTATTCCAAGGCCAGCTGAGAAATGTAGTCCCTCCAGGATCTTCCTCTGGGTCTCCTCCTGGTGGGACGTTCCTGGAACGCCTCACCAAAAAGACGTCCATGAGGGATTGTAACCACATGCCTGAGCCACCTCAACTGGCTCCTTTCAAAACAGAAAAGCAATCAGTGATTGTATCAAGTTTCTCACCTGATCTCTAAGGGAGAGCCTGGACATCCTGTGTCTGATGGTATCCTCAATGTCGATCTATCAGTCACTACTCAAAGCTTGTCAATATAGATGAGGGTGTGAACATAGACCGACCTGTAAATCAGTACCTTTGCCTTTTGGTTCAACCCTCTCTTCACCATGACAGACTGGCAAAGAGCTCACAACGGAAGCTGCCCCACCACCATTGATCACCTGCTCCATTTTTCTCTTATTCGTTACCAAGACACTTGGGGCAGGACCTTGTTGCAGCCCAAGCTCATTGTCTCAGATTTGGAGGATTTTCGTCTTGGTCGCTATAGACTCAACTACGGAATGCTCCAGTGAAACCTGGAGATTGTAATTTGATGAGGCCAACAGAACCACATCACCAGTGAAAAGGAGACACCTGATAGAGAAGCCAATAAATTGGAACCCTTCAACAACTTGGCTGAAATTCTGCGTCTTAAGATTTCGAGAAACCCTGAACAAAATCTGTGACAAAGTGCAACTTGGTGGAGTCTAACTCAGTGTTGACTAGTCTTTAGCACCAGTTGTATAGCGACATACCAGCCCTTATGAAGGGGCTTTGTACTCTAGACTCCTAAAGTACCCACCAAAGGACACGGTCAAACTCCTTCCCCAAGTCCACAAAGCACATGTAGACCAGTTGGGCGGACTCCCATGTACTGTGGTCACTGTACTGTCCAGGACGCTGTGGCGGGTGTAGAGTTGGCCCAGTGTTCAACGACCAGGACATAAACCACAATATGGTTCCTGAGGCCAGGACTTGACCGTCCGGTTGAGTTTTCATCTTGAGAATCCCTGGATAGACCTTATCTGTGATGCTTAGGCGTGGAATTGCACTGTAGTTGGAATACACCCTTCACTCACAATGAAACAAACACATTAACATTAAAAATTTGCCAGTCATAATTCTCGTATAAATCAGTATTTTTTTAAAAGCTATTTTTTAAGGTGCATTCAAATGAGAAAAAAGCCGCATCCTCACTGACATGGTATTGCAAACAGCAATTAAAAATGACGGCGGCTTGTTTTCTGCAGAATTTGTCCTATCGTTTTAAGCAGTCAGTTCTAAGAAGCGTTGTTATGACAACACACCGGAGCTGTGTCCGTGGACTCCAACCCCTGGCAGGCCGCTGTGTCCGTCACAGAGTATGAACTCATTGTCTGCTGCTGCGTTTCTGTTATCGCCTGTGTCCGGATCAGAACCTCTGGCCAACTCTGCCTCTTCATCAGCATTCCTCTTTCTCTCCTCATCTTATTCACTGTCGAGCGGTTTGTTATGAACTTCCTTATCTTTTTTTGCTGGATGCGTTACTGTGCTGACAATGATTTTGCACAGAAATAGTGCGTTTAATTTGCATATCAGATAATACAGAGCAACACGAAGCTGAAACCAGTTACGGACATTATGCATGGAAAAAATCTGACTTACATTTTCTTGGTCAGGCCGGTAAGTATTTCTAAAAGTTTCTGCTAAGTGCTTTACCAAATTCAGACGTTTACTTCCACTGAGTTCACTTTGTTTTTAAACAATCATCCAACATGGGCTGAAAAGCCTTTCAGAGAGGAAGAAGTCATCACTCCAAAGGAAACTTTAAAGGCCAAATTACAGATAGAAAGTGCAGTTACAAATAAAGATGTAAATGTGATCAATATTTTTAAGTGTTTGGCTGTAACAGCCATTATCAGGGCAAACAAAAAGTTTGACAAACCTACCAAAGTGAAAAAAAACATTTATGTACATTTTAAAGTAAAAATAATATATATATATGTATATATATATATATATATATGTCAAAGACAGATATAATACATAAACTAATAACTAAACACCACAAAAAGCATGCAGAGAAAAAGACACATAGGGAGGCTGTAATGTTACTATATCAGTTAGTGAAGAGTGTTTATGACTTTGTTGACTTCTTATAGTATTTTTTGATTGTTTGATTTAATTGCGTAATAACCCATAAAATAATAATGTGCTTTTTACAGTGCTTGTTTTTGAATACATCTGTAAAGATTTAACAACACTAACAAAAAAAAAATACTGAATGTGTTTAGTGTTTTGTATTCAAATGTTTATCAGAATCCAAACTCATCACCACAGGACCAAGAGTGTTTATTAGCTGCACATCAGTGAATAACTACATTCATGAGGCGGCTTTATTTTCAAAGCAGCCGGGGAAGCTGAGTCAAAGCCTGAACAGTTGGTGACCCGAGCCAAGGCTGGAGTCCATTCACAGCATACGGCCAGTGGTTAAATCAGATTTTGTCAATGAGAGTTGTGGTGGGCTTTGAGCCCAATATAGCTGCAGCAGCCAAGCAGGGAAGCCTTGGCTGTAAACCCTCCCACAGATGCTGCAACCATATGTTTCATCTGACAGAGGGGAGAATCTCACACCAGCTTCACTTCAGATTATCAATGAGTGGGATTAAAGGTGAGGAGAGTTTATCGTAGTTGTGGTTAAGAGCTTTATTGGTCCTTCTGAAACTGGAAAGCATAATTTAGCTAAATATAGGAAAATTTATTTATACATCAGATTTCTTCATTGAGAAGATTTGAACCAGATGGTTTCAATGCAAAGTTGATGAAGATGACAGCATGCATACAAATGTTTCAGTTAATCTAGGAATATTTAGCAAGTAGTTCATCCACTCACTATTCAAACTTTGGCATGCTAAACTATTAAATATAGATATTGTTCAGCATCATGAAAAATGTTCATAGTAGAATAGTTCATATCTGCAGTTCTTATTCAGTTTTGTATGCAACAACATATAGACAATATTGTACTCATACAATATTGTATACATACAGAATTTTGTTAGCTAATGTTTGCGGTTTTCTTAACAGCTAATATTAAAAAAACAATAGCTATTTTCTTAATGTAGCAAAGGAAGAAAAGGTGAATGGGGCAGAAATAAAAAGTTACAGATGTCCACCTCCAAAGCCTGTAGAGGGCTTAACGCACCAAACAGATTACCAACAAGGTAAGCCAAAGGAAAAGCTTTTAGCAGTAACGTTAAGGTCAAGAAAGGACTGAAAGCTGCGATGAAGTCTCACTGTTTGCTAAATTCCTAAAACTGGTTTTGCACAGTTTTATCACATAGTCTTCCAGTGTTTTATGCACAAAAATGTCTTAAATATGTGAAATAACAGAAGGTTTATTATAAGATTATTTGCACACCATACAGCAACATAAACATTTGAAACCTTATTTAATATCCACTAAATGGAAAGAAAGTGAAGCCTCTTTCCTCATGGTGATGAATCCAAGGTTACGAAAGGCTATGGAGGATCATGCATGTTTGCCAAGTGAGTAGAAGAGAAAGCAGCTGTCACCAAGGCTCGGGGCATCTGGACACCATTCCCCAGTGCTGCAAAATCCAGCAAATCTTTTACAGGATTTGTTTTTCCATTGCAGATGGTCCTCTGCACATGTTTTCCTCCCATTGGCTCGGGGTCCTGGGCTGGCAGTGCTGCAGCCATGTAGGTACCACATATAAAGGTTTGCTCTGTCTGCAGCAAGCCTCTGCACACTGAAGGGAGGAAACTGGAGTTAAAGACAACAATATGACCAGCGGCTGGACATCTCCATGAGCGCTTTAAGCATTTTATAACAATCAGGTGCAAAGGTAAGCGCTGCACAGAGATTTTATTTCTAATTAAAATTTTAATTTATTGCAGTGTCTGCAAAAAATTTATTTTGTTTTGTGCTGCATGCACAACACATCACTATCTACCTTCCTGTAGAAATGTTTACTTTTTTCCTCCCTTTCTTTCCTTCTTTCTTTCTTTCTTTCTTTCTTTTGTGCACTCTCAATTCATTTTTTCCATTATCATGTAACAGATAAAAATATTTAATAATCAAAAGTGAAAAGGTACACATAGATCATTTTAAGTACAGAACTTAAAGTTTCTCTAGGTGATAAATCCTTGTTGATCTTATGGAATTATGTATTATTTGCCGAGAGATAATAATTGGTGTGAGATAATAATTGGTGTTAATTGTTGTGAGATAATAATTAGTTGAGATCAAAGTCATACCCTTTCACATAGATGTGTAGATATAAAATAGAGAATTTGAACAATACAAGATAGGTTTAAAACAGGAAGCATTTTTTTTTCTTTTGCCCCTTCTGACATTAAACAGTAAAAAAACTGCTTTATGGGGATAGTCACTAGAGGGCATCATTTTACAAGCCGACAAGCAGACAGATGAAAAGCTCATATACAACATCAGACGCACACAGAATGTCAGGATTTTGTGATGTAAAAAAATCCCCTTCAACATTATGTCAGTTTCAACAGAAAAATAAACAAACACACTTGTGGGATATACAATAAATCTAATTGCATAAGTGAGTCCTCACATTTATTTATTGCAAACAGTTGAGTTGTCATTTTAGGATTTTTCTGTCAGATGCATCTTTTTTTGAATGTCTGGACTAGGAAGAACAATTTAGTCTTTTTTTTAAAGCCTATTTCAAAAAAGACATTGAGCCCTCATTTAAACATTCAGGCTAGAATATGTCATGGTTTGACAAAACCAGATTTAAAGTTTTGGGTTACAGTTTTGCCACAAAAATGACAACATAGAGCATCACCTAAAAAGTACCATACCAATAGAAAACTTGGTGGTTGTGGGATCCTGAATTGAGGTTGTGTTTCCTGAATGGATGGGCCGGGGTATGTTGCAAAGTGAATGGAATTAGGAAGAGATCCAAATACCAATGAATCCTGACTTACAGTCAGGTAGCAAGTTGAAGACAAAGTGGGATTCTCTTTTTCAGTACCATAGTGAGTTCAATGCACCTCTCAAAGAAGCAATAGAAGTTGTTCTGTATAAGGAAATCAAAGGTTTACAACTGAGATGAAAGAATGCTGTTTGATTTTTTTTGTTTCTTTGTTTGCTTCTACTGCTGAAGCGCTAGAGGCGCTGCACAGAATAAGTGTGGAGAATAAGCAATAACATTATTCTAACATTTTTGTATTTTTCTCCAAATAGATGTGTTTATTTTCTGTTGAAAATAGAGCTTGAAGTTTACAGGATATAGATCACCTTAAATATGAGTAAAGGTTATGTTTTTTGTTTGGTATTGTTTTGATGGTGTCATTTTTTAAACCCCAAAAACCTGGCACTTCAATGGGAGGACATTCAATTTTTAAAGAATTTTGTTATATAACTATGTATGCATGACAAAATCTTTGTTACAGATATATGTATATAATAGTCTTTATAGTCTATTATATTCTTTATAAATTTCTAGTATTTATACTCAGACTGGTTTCTTCAAGCAGACAAAATCTGTAAAATGGCCCTGTTGTGGAATAGTTAAAATTTATTTTAAGCCTTTTACCTCTCATTTGTGTCTCTTCATGATGTCTTTGTGTTTGTTGCAGAAGTTCTATCATCTGGACAGATCACACCAGCAGACATTGTCATGAAACAGCAGGAGATAGACTGTAGCACTATCTTCAGATCAGGAAGGTATGCAATCAAGCATTGCTTTGCAAGCTTCTAAACATTGCAAGCATGATATTTTTATAAAAACTTGACCTAAAAGTTTATGTGAAAAAAAGGTCAGCCCTACTAAAAGATATCTCAACACTCCACTAGGGGGAAGCACATTCGTTTGCAGTTCTGCTTCACAGCAAGGAGGTTTAAACCTGAAGGTAGGTGGAGCCTTTCTGTTCAAGGTTTGTAAACTCTTCCTTGTTTTTTTTCTCCTGCTTGTTTCTTTCAACCCCCACAAGTTTTTGTGTTATGTATTTACTTCGTTTGTCATAATCTTAATCAGATACAGTTTTTATATCATTTTATGTTCTCTATAATTCAGCTTAGCAATGCTGAAACATTGTGAAACATTCTGCCTTGGTAAATATACATGTAAACTTGTCCACCATACTCCTAATTTCCTGCAGCAAGTCCCCAAGCTTACATCTGTAAGGTGTTACATTGCACACATTAGATCCTGACATTCACTGCCCTGATTAGATGGATTCTGTTAAGTTGCCTCTGACAGAATTAGGTCCCCATCGGAAATTGAGTGGGGTAAGACTGGTTAAGATGGAGGTAAAGCAAGAACTGTGGCATTAATTCCTTTAGCTGTGCTGATGCAAGCTCCTACTGGATCCTGGACTGTGTAAATCCAGCAGCCTCTGTTCTCATTTGAACACTTTCATTTATCCACTTTTGAACACATAGTCACAGTGTGGATAATAAACAGATATTCTGAGGTAGGTTATCGCTACTGTTTTTCATAAGTCAGAGTATATGAATTAATATAGGCATCTAATAAATGCAGTAGGAAATTTTAATTTTTTTGTGTTTTGGCAACATGAGCAACCACAGTAAGAGCTTTTGTGTTAGTTATTTTACTGATTTACATAGGTACCTTCAGTCCAGAAAAGCTGATGATGATGACCATGAATTAAATCTTTGAACTCAGATAAGACAGCAAGAACAACTTTTGAAATAATATTCAAAGGGAAAACTCTAGAACAGGGATTTCTGGTCTCCTCCAGCTCCACACTCCCTCTCAAAAAACAAATCCACAACTGTGACGTTCCATTCTTACATTTCATTGATGTTGTGGGGTTTACATGCTTAAGCTATGTGTAGCGCCACATATCACGCTTCAGTTGCCTTGTCATTGGCAGTGCTAACACTACTGTCTGCTGTGACCTCAGTTCATTTAGCCCTTTGTTAAAAAAATAAAAAAACTCTTGGAGTTTTGCAAACACCTTGGAAGTGGGGCATCTTCAGAACCATCCCAAGAAAATACCAACTTTAATTAATTATGGTCATACTTGCTTCAAATTTTTAGTTACTGTGCTTGGCCCTGTCTCCTTACTCACTATAACTTTAGTTATTAAGAACCAATCAATTTGGTAAAGTTTGCTAAATTATCAAAATTACTTTTTCTGGTTTACTTTTTTTCATTATGTTGTGCCCCCCCTGAAGCTCTCTGGTGACCCCCAGAGGGGGGCACGCCCCACATTTTGTAAAGCTCTGCTCTACAATTTATGATTCTGCCCAACGAATTGGTTCCCTCAAATACTCCTGTTGTGGCAAACCTATAATTTTCACTCTATAAAGCTGTATAAAAATATTTTCTCTTGTGACTGTGGTGAAACCTAACCATGGTTCTGTATGGAGTACCTGCTGTTGAAGGAAATATCCAATTAGCTACCAGCTGCTGAAATAAGTTGGCTGCTGGAAGTTTAGTGGAACATAGAGCTGAAAGGGAAAGCAACACTAATATTTCACAGGTGAGCTCCCTTCATTTCAGTACTAATATTTTGTCCTTGTTAATTTGTGATTAATTTATGAAATTTTAGATTAAAGATGATATCTTCTGCAATGCATGCGCTTGTTTCTCTTTCTGAATGTGCAATGAAATTAGTAGGAAAAAGACTTCCCATGTGTCAGTTAATAATTTCATAAATTATTTTAACCAAACATCGTTTCAGATGCACTGAAAGGCATATCATGGACACTTTATAATGGTACTTTTCTATAATGGTTCCTGTTCCTTCAAGATAAGATGGGGTGTATTATTGAGGCCCTCTGCTGAAAAAAAGAAAACAAAAAACAAAAAGCATTACTGTTAGATATAGCAAAATAACAGTTAACAAGCTTTCTTTAGCACTTAGTAAATGCGTCCACAGTACAGCTAGCTGATAGAAGACATTAGAAAGCTATAAGTGTCAATGAGTCAAATGAAGACTTGGAGAATAACATTCAGAATTGTTTATTTACCTCAATATGGAGGTTTTAATAGGGCAGATCATTTTTGTAGTGTGCTATTTACTTTTTAACATTAGTACCTTGCTTTGATCAAGCTGTTCACTACTGGTTTGAAAGCTTTTCTAGGATGATGCAATAGGTCAAGTGTTACCAATGAAGTGTGAGGGGTTGGTGGGGGTCACAAGGGTGTTATTATACAATGATATTTATTTTTGAATTAAGGTGTAATATTGACATAATCAAGTCAAAAGCAGTTTGGTTATTGCAAAGACCCAAAGTTTAGCAGTAGCAGCAGAAAGGAATTTTCTGCCTTAAACTACATTTTTTTTAATGTGTTGTTGAGTCATTAGTACCTTTACCGTGTGGCTTCAACATGTTATGCTTGAATCTTTTACTCTGGCAGATCAATTCTTGATCAGGATTATGGGCTTGTGAGGCTTGTCAGTATCCACGAGTCTTCTCAGGCATTTTGCTGCCCTCAAGTGGCTGTAAAACTGTTAATTTTAGATTATATTATGAAATGCATATAAGTTTATCAACCTTGTATAAGCAACAAACCGTTTGCACTATAATAGTAATTTGAAGAAATGTTAGAAGTATTGTAATTACCAGGCATTGACCGCTTCAGTCGTTGTTCCAGTGTGTTATAATCAAATAATGCTAGGTCATGTCTTTCTTACATACAATTCATAACTAACATCAATATGTGTGTGTTTATTGCAGTTTTACAAGTGTGTGCCATCTATAGCATCTATTTTATTATATCATTTAGCTAGGCACAGCAGAGGTACAACTGTTCTTCTTACTACAACTCATCTGAAAGTGGCCAATTGTAAAGCTTTATGGTGGTTCAGCACTGAGGTGCTACTCTGGCAAAGGGATATAACCTCAGAAACGACCATCAAATACGTAATACTTCATTGAGTAAGGTATATAAAACTATTTAATTTGGTACACATATGAGCAACTGATTAAAACCTTTTGCTTTGACATGGTGCTGTAGTTAGATCAGCATCATTCCTGGCACCTTTATTTGAGATCCCCAAATTTCTGTCATGTAACTCACACACATTACAGCAAAGATAAAGTCTCAAAACTGTAAAAGTTGGACACATCCATGTAGCAGTTTGGGAACAAAATGAACTTCCTTAAGCAGTATTAACTTAGTATTTTGTCTATTGCAACTGCTATAACACAAGCATGGCATTCTTCAACCATTCCTGAGCTAAGCCTTTCAGAATAGCTGGGGATGCTCATGAGGTCGTTGCTTTATAACACGTTCATCACTTGCTCAATTTCTTATCTGTTGGAGTACTTCAGATTTTACTGTGAAAGTTCTTAAGGATCTATTCAAACTATCGTTAAAGGTTCCATCTGCTACAAATTCATATACCCTCAACATGTTGGCATATCTGGTGCTCCAACAAGTTTGCATTTCAGTGAAAGAGGCTGATTGCTGATACAGCAAGGGATGTAGTTTCCACTAAAGAACTTATTTGAGTTCCTGCTTACCAAAAGGAACTTTCAATCGATGGTTTCTGAATGTTCATAAAAATACAGTCTCAACTCCCATTGCTCATCAAACAAAATCCTAAGCACAATCAACGTGTGAACACTGTTTCTGCCCTGCTTTATACTCAGGTATGCTTTTTGCTAGGTACTGGTGGTACGCATGAACCTACGATCTACCACTGTTCGAGAAAGGCATGCAAAAGTGTATTCTATATGCTGAAGATGTAAGTATGTTACTTCTTTTTCATAGTTCTCTTAATTAGGTTTCAAACAAATCCATATGGTGTTTTTTGTGTGACAGATGATCCCAAGAGACAATCAATCATATGGGAATATTTCTTTAAAGTACGTAGACTTCTTCAACCTCAGAATTATGAGATCACATAACTGCCCCTTTCTACTTCTGGCACAGATTTGTGTCTAGATTGCAGGCATTTAAAAGTCCATAAAAAATTTATGAGGCAGTTAAATATAAATGTTTTGATATGTTTCAACCTGTGATTCAGGCACAGATTCTGACTTGCCCCAGTCTAAGGTCTTAGAATAGGTACTTTGTGTTTCAAGATATTAAAGGTAGGTTGGAGAATACTGTTGTTAGTGAAGACCCTCTAAAAATGAGTATTCAAGGCCTATACTTAGTCTTTGTAAGTTACAAAAAGGGTAACAGCATACCGGTATCTTCGCCAAACAACTCTAAAAGTTCTGTCAGTTCAGCGCTCGAGGGATATCTTTTAGATTTCAATCATATATGAAGGATTTCTTTAATTTAGTCTTTTATTTTACAAGTTTTAACTTCTTCTATTGACCCTTTCTCTTTTAGCAGCTAGAAATCTATCTCAACCACAATAGAATTGAATAGACCACTTATCTTACCAATAACTTCATCTAAGTGCTCTGCCGCTTAAGGAAATCATCTTAAAATGAGAATTTATTTTATCTATACCAACAATGCATGAAAAAACACTTGGGGCACAAGTATCTAAGATATTTTGCAGTTTTCTGGCTGAATTCCCAGGGATGCTATAATGTTAGTACCCGAAGATGTTGAGTATCCTCTGTTGCTCTGATTAGAGTGGCTAATGGTCCCTAGATTCTTTGAGTCTTTCCACAGCCTATTAGTAACAGTCATACACCGTTTGTGCTAAAGTGCTAGTTATCATTAACATCTCCACGGCCATCAGCTTTCACTCATTCATCCTTAGAGAAAACCAGTCTAGTGCCCTCTGCTGCCCAAACAATGAACAACTATAAGAAAAAAAATGCATTATCAGCTGTATCTTCAAGCGTAATGGAACACCACGAAAGAAAAAAGAATGCATGGATTAAGCATGCGCAATACATCAAGCTATGCTAGTTCCTGCTCTGATGGATTCAGTTCTCTGGACACACCTCTTATTTCAACTCAGATTTCGTATTCAAATTATGTCTATTTATGGAACGTGATTACAATTATCAGCAAAACCTAGGCCCCTTAGGTCCTCTGATGCTAAGCGTTATTTTTTGTCTCTATCTGATAACATTTTTGAGTTAAAATATTAGGATGCAATGACAGAGAAAATAATATGATTAGGGCGTTAGTTTAATTGGATTATTCTTAATAGTAAATCTAAGAGCGATTCTCAGTCTTCTCACTTTAGAAACGCCACCATGTGGTAAAACTGGATCTTGTAGTTCATTTCATAATTAATATTTGTTTATCATTTTAGTAATCCCTATGTTGGTACGGTACAGCCATATGCAAATGTTAGTAAATAAAAAAAATGGCAATAATTTTGTATTTCACAGTCATTTACAAACTTATCTTGAATCATTTGCATAAAACACATAATAAACATTTTAGGTAACTTATTAAAGCCAAATAAAAAATACATATTAAAAAAATTATGTTTCTGAAGTGAATTTAACACTTAAAATTTTAAAATGATGCAATTTATCGCAAGTTTATTAAGTCTTGATTTGCTGTCATAATCTAATGTTGCAATATACATATTTTATTTTATTGTTGCTGGTACATTACTGTTCTAGCTTTGTTCCTCGTCCCTACTTTTTATTTGAACAAACACACTCAAAAAATTTGTTGGACTCAGATGAGAACTTTTAGGAGAGAAAATAAGTTGAGGGTAAAGCTTTGCCCAGGTTCCTGTTGCAGGATATTGTTCTGGAACAAGGTACTCCTGATGTAACTCAGAGAGATTAAGTAAGTAACTGGGACTGTCGTAATGGGATCATCCTTTGGATTTAAGAGTTATTTGAAGTGCTGTGTATGTTAAAACTGGAACACAGTAAACAGCGCAGTTCCAGATTCTTTAAAATGACATTGAAAGTGTCTCTTAAAGGTCTACTGCATTCCCCTGTTTTACCTTTCAGAACTGAAGAAATGCAACCATGCACAGTAGAAGATAATCTATGACTTTTCTATTGTATTCTGGGACCTCTGTGATCTTTGGTAGAATTAAAGAAAGTTACAGAACTTCTCTTTATTTATCATGAAAATTGACATCCATACAGGAAATATTTCAAATTAAATATGGAATATTATTAACATCTGATTCTCTTGATAACACAAGTGACTTTATGCAGTGAAAAAATACATTTTCTAGCACCAGGTATTTAATTTACCAAGACTTTATATGAAATCTAATTGTTAATCTCAGTGAAAGTCACTTTCTAACCATTTGTATGAATTGCTGCTATTTAATTGGATCTTAGAATGTGTATCATACACTTAGTAACTTCATGACTTGTTACATGGAAGGATCATGTAGCTGTTGTTGTACGCAGTAATCTTCTCACTAAGCCTTGCATCGTTATTTACTGTTTACCTGAGGAATCAGTGGAGAGAGTGGGAACAGTTTGGTTTCACGTCTCGTCCTGCCATGACACCTTGAGCAGCGACTCTGGCTGACACCTTTGACCTTCGGTAAAGGATTTGTGGGATTGTGAGTGGAGTGAAGGATTTAGGGTTTTAGTGGCACATGGCAAAACAGTGGGTCTGTGGGTCAGTGTGTCAGTATATCAGTGAGTCAGTAGGCTTTTCATTTTCCCAAACTAGGTCAGCTATCTACTTTCATTAAATGAGGCTAATGCTGGAACTTCCTGGTGTCACACTGCTCACCTGCTCACATGTCAGCATCTAACTCTCCTCATGCTCATATTCTAACACCATCACGCGTGCACTCACACCTTCAGCCTTCACCCATAGTCCTTACCAAAGAAAAACAAAAAGCATTTATTCTTTGAGTTGTTAGATAAAAAGGCAAAGTGTATTTTTGTATGTTGCCAGTCACATTTGAAACAGATGCAAAATTATGCTTCAATATCTGTTTCAACAAATCTAGCCATGCTGAGACGCATAGAAAATGTGATGTCACAGATTACTTTCAGGAATCAAATTACAGAAAGTGTACCACTAACCTGTAACTGAGGAGACAAAACTTAATTGAACCATTTTTAAATTTTCCACATTTTTCTCACAATTTATGTTTGTAGTTAAGCCAGTGTGAACCTATCCATTTAAGATTACCAAAGCTACATATATTTACATACTTTCCATAAATTCTCTTAACATGTTTCTGAATTATCTGCTAAGCTTTATGACATGGGTAACCTTACACGATGTTCTCTCCATTAGTTGGGCTGTCGTGTAACTGACTCAGGTTTGTTGGCCATCCTGCTTGCACACACCTTTTCAGCTCTGCTCATTCCTGCTTTGAGCCATTGCATTACCAATTTTGTTGTCATTAAGCCAAATTGCAACTACCGTGCTTCGGATCTTTGCATGCAAGCTTTTACTTTCTGCTGAATGTTTTTAAATGGCCTTTTAATAATACTGTTTCCTCATGATGCCTGTAACTTTGTGAATTGCATCAGTCCTTCCTGTAGCGTAACACCCCCACAACATGATGCTGCCTGCCATCATTGTACTTCACAGTTGGGATGATGTTCTCAGGCTTTGAAGCTTTCTTCTGATTTTTTCAAAATGTTGCTAATTGTAGCGTTTATGTCCCTCTGAAGTTTAATTTGGCTTTTCATGTCACTTTTGGAATAATGACTTCTTCCTCTGTGTGGGATTTCAGCTTTCCCAAATAACCTTTGACAATTCTGGCCCCACCAGCCATTAGCAAGCATCTTTTGGAACTTTGCATCTGCTGTACTTATATTATAAAATATTTTGCAGTCCAGTGCACTGACAGACTTTTGTAAATGCTTACTAGAGGAATGTTGATGTGATCACATGCTGAAGGTGGCATATAATTGATAAGGAACTTCTTAAAAAGATGGAGGCTCAATTTCTAGGTGTTAAATTGTGAAGTCAAGCTTCTTTTAAGTCATATTTTATATATACAGCATTTTCATAACTGAAAGTGACAGTTGCTTGATTGTGCTATAAAATGACACTATGTGGCTGGAAAGCACATGAAAACAAATTGACATTTACATTTCAGCCACTGTTAATAGAGGACTTGTTTCACTGTGGATGATTTATTCAGCATCTCCTCAATATATTTTTACTTTTTGTTCTGGGTTTATACACATACTTTGAGGCAAAACAGGTTTCTAAAATCATGTCCTTGAAACCCTGGAATTCCTTTCTGGCTGGAAATTACACAAGTATCACCCAAAAGACCATAAGACAAGGTACCAAGGCTTTTTGAAAAACAAAACAATCTGAAATGTTCTTTAAGTCTTAACAAATAGTGTCATATTAAAGATAGTTCAGGCCCTTCTCTTTAATCGATGGAGACATCTTGTTTTTCTTCACTAGATCCCTTTTTCTTCTCATAGCTGTTGACAAGCTTGTTGAATGTCTGCACAGGTATTTCCACGTTTCTTTTTAAATATCATCGATGTCTTTTAGAAACAACGTGTTCATGGAAATTACATTAAAGTTATAAGAGACATAAACCAAAGAACCTGCAATGTAACTGACAAAAGGTGGTTCACTCAAGAAACTGAAGAAAGACGTGCCACACTGCAGTTTTTTAGTTGTAAAACATTTGAATCTTAATTAAAATAAATGTACATGGTTAGTTGTTGTGCTGCAAAAAACTATTAAAAAAATTCCCTTCTGGGCACTGAATGTGGGGCAGTGTTACTGAACTTTTGTTCCTCAGACAGCAGAATTGGTTGCCCAATAATTAGAAGGTCAGTATTTTGATCAATTGCTCAATCTGTCCACATGTTCAAGTGTTCTTGTTTAAGATATTAAAACTGGAAAATTACTTTGTTTTAATGTGATTGTTATCCCTGTATATTTCCTAAGAACTTTAAAGGGTGTAGAAAAAATACCATTCATTTCAAAATGTTATGTCTTGGTTATTTCTTATGGCACTTCAAAACAAACTGTACAAAGCAATAGGTTGTGCTACTCCAAACTATTTTCTGAAGGAAGAGGTGTGATTATTTGCCATTCGTACAAAATCACCTGTGTTGATTCACTATTTGCTATTAGCAGCAAAACAAAATTCTCCGTTATAGCTCACTCTAAAAGTTGGTCCTGCGGCTGCTCAAACAAGTAAACAAGCGATGTGCGGAGTGATTTTAAAGTGAAAGTTCAGTTTTCTGGCTCTTCTAT
The DNA here is from genome assembly GCA_903067095.1 of Girardinus metallicus. Classification (NCBI taxonomy): domain Eukaryota; kingdom Metazoa; phylum Chordata; class Actinopteri; order Cyprinodontiformes; family Poeciliidae; genus Girardinus; species Girardinus metallicus. The sequence continues at coordinate 34,295 of CAEGAE010015635.1, read as the reverse complement.
GGTCATTTAGGAATTATTCTTTAACTAATAACTGATTGAAATTTGATTTTGCACCTGATTGATAAATAGTGAGATTGCCATGTTCAAAATCTTCATGCAAAGGACAAATTTTTGAGAATACATCTCATTAACTATTCTTTTCTGTGTTTCTTGGTAATTTGCAGCTTCCCTGTGAAGTGATTCCTGTTGGTTCAACCACAAGGTGCTGTCACATCAGACTTGATCAGGAGTTATTCACCAAGTACATCTAGCAGGTTCCTTCTGAGGTATGTCACAAATAATCACATTCACAAACTCAAACCTATTTATAGTTCATAGTTTTTACCAAGTTATAACCACAAACATCAGTATACTTTATTGGGACTTTAAATTGTAAACCAACAAAGTTAGAAAATGAATGTGAATTTGATGAAAGATTTTACATTATCTTTCTATTTTTATTTCAAATTAAATGTAAAAAAATTTTGGAGAAATCTGTATTCAAGCTCTCTGAGTTAATTCCTGTAGAATCACCTTTTTCTGCATTATTGCTGCAAGTCTTTTGGGATACGCTTCCATCTGTGTTGCATCTCAAGACAAACATGCATTTTCCTTAATCCTCTCAAACTACTTAATGATCAGACAAATTGGATTTGGGGCATTTGAATGAACATTTTCTAATCTTACACAAATATTCTCCATATTTAAATCTTAGTGGATTTAAATGTGAACTTTGACTAGACCATTTTAACAAGCTTTTCTTCCACTGCTCGACCAGAGAAAATGTGTGTTACTGATGATAAAGCTCAAAACATATGGCTAGTTAAAGAAATGTTACTCAGCTGTGTGACCAAAGCTGTGCCACATAATAGTTGAGTTATTAATGATGAGGATTAGGCATTTGTTTGGGATCGAATATGGATAAACAGCATCTTTGCTCTGAAAAACTTCTTTTTTGTGCCAAAGTGCCTCAGATGGTGATTATAGTCCATTTTGGATGATGTAACATGACTGTGCTGTTGGCCCCGTAGATAGAGTTGAGAAATTTTTTTCAGGGAAAGAACAATATGTTATGACCTAATGATTTTCAGGAAAGTCAAATGTCGTGGTTGTCAGCATTTCACAAAATTCAACAAATTCAAAGCTAAACATAAAACATGTTTATATCAGTGCAAATGCAATTTTTCTTCTCATGTTCAATATGTTTGGAGCATTAGCTCGCTATATTTTAACATAGTAATGGTATTTTATTGTTTTCTCGCATAAATGATTATTTATTTGCTCCGATAGTAGTATCTCAGATTTAGATTGCAATCAGTCCATAATATAAATGCGTGATATGAAAGTGATTGCATGCCAAGGGAATGGGACGACTGTTTACTCATCAAACACTGACGGTCCATAAAGCCACTTCTACTGTTTGTATGAGCAAACATGCTCTTTGGCCTAGAAACTGCACCAGTATGATCATAAGACACGTGCATCTTCTTGGAACTAAAACAGCAAGACTGACGATTGTATGAACAAAAAATCTTATTGTAATGAATTAATAGCTTATTTTATTAATATAGATGCAACTACATGAGCATTGCTTACTGTGAATATTTAAATAAGAATGAGATTCATCTGCTCTCATGGGTTCAGCCCATGAGCCTTAAGAGTTAATGACGTGAATTAAACATACACAATTAATGCAACACAATATATTGGTTTATAATATATTTTATTGAAAAGTGCACAGACATCAAAATTAAATAAATTCAATATTATTTTAGTTTAAAAGTCTATTATAAATCGTCAGTGTTATACAAAATATAGAATCATACAAAAATAAAGAAAATGATTATATAAATAGACACAGAATGGCTTCTGTCATCAGCAAGTAAATTTACAACATAATATGTTTGAATACAGCTAAAGCTTATGAAAGTAAGCAGATGGACATTCGCTCCCTGCTTACACTTTAGGTCATGCCCACCTTAGCTTTAAGTACAGTAAAAAAAAATACCCCTCTAGCAAAGTTTGCACTGAAACTACAGTAAGGGTGATAAAGTGCTTGTCTTGTGCTGCGGTGGTACTAACATGTCACAATAAGCCCTGGGACAGGAGATATTAGAAGACATAAACAGGGTAACCTACAAAAAAAAACTAAAAATGTACATTGCATAAATAGAAGATAATATAATCATGTTCAGCCAAGAAAAGCTTTCTCATCATGATTTGAACCAACAGAGAAATAGTTGCCACGAGATCCTGATTTAAGGAAAACACAGGGTTACTGAGATGTTCAGCAACTGAGAAACACCTTATTATGAACTATGCAAAGCTATATTGTAAGCAATTTTATGATTTTTTTTAACTCTAACTTACCCATTTGAAAATGGCAAAATAAGGCAAACAATGAATGAAAAATAGATGAAAATGTGTGCTCAGATACCATAACAAGCAATTTTACCACCAGCATGCTTTAAATTAAACTATTCCCATTGAGATTGTTATATTTTGTAATATAACACCATATATTTTCCAAATATGGCTATTCTGGTTCAATAACCAAATAATAATGACAATCTCAAAAGAGGGGATTGTAGAGCTAATAAAATGTTCTAGGAAACAGAGACAGCTTCATTACTTATTACTGGAAAGATACTAAATTTACATCAACCCTGAAAACTTTAGACTTTGAAAGCTATAATTGCCAACGTGCATCAGCACATGCTCATTGACCCACCTGCCTCACAGACCTTCACATTAGCAGACACTGAGGCAATAGCTAAATGTTTGCTCATGCTGCTGAGAAATGACCTTGGGTTCATAAACTGTCGAAGCCACCCAGCTCATTAGAAACTTGTGTAAAGAATACAGTGAATATGTTGTTCAAACATATTTCAAATGTATGTTATGGCTGGCTGCCCACAGTAAGGACTCAGGCAGATTTTACCTGCTCTAACCTCTACATCTATGTATGTATCTACGTATCTATGCATAAAAATGTAAAGCATATATTGTTAGTCTTTTCAATGGTGGGATTTCACATTTCATAAATCTAAAGAGAGTTCCTTGAAATTGTCTTAAATGTGTTCAAAATTCCTGCAAGACTTCAGTACGCATTTAGAAAAACAGTGAACATATTTTGCCATCAGTGCTTGAATATAAAGAACACAACCAAATAGCTAGCTGTCTCTTCACAGCCTAAGAGAATGAAAGGAGTTGAAGACAGAAGCAATAAAATAAAGATTTCTAAAGGAATGTGGTACCTTAACTAGTCGGCCTACAATCCAGACCTGAAAAGATGTAAAAAAAAAAAAAAAACATTAAGCACATAAACAAAAAACAACTAAATAAGAAAAAATAAAAATGAAATGATGCTAAGATAAAATTAAAAATTGTATTACATGCCCCTGCCTCAATTTTTTGGAAATTATATTGTGGATTTGCTTTTTTCTTCTTTTTTTACTGCAGGCAACATATATAAAAAGACAATTTACTGAGTCTATTAAACAAAACAATAAAAAAAAAATTTTTAAAACAATCTGGCATATTTGTATACTTTCCAAGTAAATGGTGGAACATTTTTTCTGAGAGAAAAAAAGGATTTTACTTAGGAAATTAAACAATTCTGATTATTATTATTATTATTTTTTGCTAGACAGATTTGTTTCCCAAATCAATGTTCCTGCAGTACTATTTATTGCTGCTGTATCTATCTAACCTTAAAACAATATTCCAATTCTGCAAATATAAATCTTTTTTTATTTGTATTAAGAAAACACTAAAAACTTGTCTGTAAACCCTTTGACAAAGCATTTTGTTTCTTAAAATCTCTTAAACAATTACTAATAATACCATAGTTTATACACCGGGATTCAATTTTAAAAAGTACACGAAAATGTTACAATATAGGCATTCAGTGTCTTTGGTTATATTTATTGTGTTCTATTTTAGCCACATGGGAAAATCTCCTACTACTGTAAGTTGTCCAAAGCAAACATCCCTCTTTAATTTTTCAGTCTTTAATATCTGCATATTTCAGATTGCCTCTAATGCTATTGTTTATGTGCATCCGCAGGACTCAACTATCATGTCAGGGACGTCTGTTTTGACGATGCTGTGCTGAGAGTTGAAGTAGACCATGGACAGAGGCCGGCGCTCAGTGGGGATGCAGCATGAAGCTGTGGCTGTGTTGATGCCATTGACTTTAAGCTGGCTGAAGACCGTAGCATGGAATGACGATGCTATGCCTGGGGAGCCGGCTAGATGCTGGGGGCACTGACCCATGCAGTAGTTCATGTGGTAGCCTTCAGGTGCAATGATCCATTCATCCCACTGGATATCTTTAAACTTGATGTAGAAATCTCTCTTGCAGCACACCGTCACCTCATCTCCACAGCGCAGTGATCGCTTTCTGATAAAGTGCTTGGAGTGGTCATCGCGCAGACGCACCTGGGCCACCATGAAGGGCTGGTTTGCTGTGTCAGTCGAGCCGTTAAAGGAGCAAAGGTTCCTTTCACCCTCTTCACAGCTGACCTCAAGTCGGAGTCGCCGCTGACCTCCATCCAAAAAGGTCTGCAGCGTGTGGGTGATGGGGAAGGTATGCCAGTTGTTCTCCTTAACCTCCAGCATCTTTTCTATCACCAGGGTGCGATTAGAGCCTGAAGTCTCTTCATCTGCTGAGAGGAAGACCCGGGCACGGAGGCGGGAGCTCCGGTGAGGATCTTCAGATGATTTGGCATAAATCCACAGAGAGGACTGAAGGACCTGGATGCTCTTGCCCCGTTCCTGCAGAAACTGAAAGGTAAGGCTAAGGCTGGCCTTGTCACCGCTGTCTGAATCATCTATGAAACAATGACAATTTAAAAACAAACACAGACTGTTAATATTTTGAACATTTCAAGAAACTGTCACCTTAAAGCCAAAATGGAATGTGCTGAAATAATTGTAAAATAAAGCTATTAAGTCCACTTTCTCTTAAGAAAGGTCAGGTATTTTTTTTTTACCTTTACTTTTCATTTTTGTGATAGTTTAATCTGGCTTGAAGAAATGATTCAGCTGGAGCTCTTTAGCTATGTCTTAGATGGATCTGCTTTCAAGCACTTGGCTTTTAGGTGCATCCACATTTTCTTGAAAAACTTTGATGTAGCATTCAATATACACAACATTTTAATCACAATAATTCCTATATGTTTAAAGGTTGTGTAGTTTATTAAGTTATTTGTTCTTTCTAGTCTTGCTTGGGCATCAAGCATCCTAGTTATTAGTAAGTTGGCTGCCTTCAAAATGAGCCTTTTCTTTTAAAATATTTCCACATGCCTTTATAACAACACAGTCTTCGACTTATTTTAATATTTCAAATGCAAAAACCACTATGGAATCTTCAGGACTACTGAAGGGGGCGTGGTATTTATCTAACATTAAAATTCAACTAAATGAGCATTTTATGCAGGAATAATCTAACTTCTCTGTATGTGAATATGTATATTTGGAAGTAATGCGATTTCAGTCATTTCTCACGAGTATAAGAATTCAAAATTAAAAAAAAATAATCATAGGGGTACATCGACCCATGCACTATTTTACGCACGAACTTGCGCAAACGGTGCGTTCATGCAAAGTGTTTAAAAGTCATGCCAGAAAATATTTACAGTATGAAAAATGAAAGAAAAACTTACTTATATCTGCAAAGCTCACTATTTCATAGCCTTGATCTTTGGTAGGTAAACTGTTTTCTAGTTCAAGGGTACCATCCTGTCTGACGCGCCCCGAGTGCAGCTTGCGCAGCGCAGTTAGAAGCGCCACTTTAGGCACCGTCTGAGTGATGTTCGGTCTCTCTTTCAGGTGGAGTTTTTCCAAAAGTTGCTGTTTGGCGATCTCTATCATCATCTTCTCTTCTGCGTCTTTCTCCATTGCCGGTATGCCACAGGACGCGCAGGCTGGGGAGCCGCTGACCCGGAGCCCCTTCAGCAGCAAAGTTGCCAGTAGCAGCAGTGAAATAAGTGAAAAAGTCGGCGTCATCCTCCAGTGGAGAGAAACGTTTTGCATTTTTTGGAGTTGGAGTAAGTTAACTAATAAAAAAATCTTCTAAAACCTCTCCCCTGAGTGTTTTTTTTTTTCCCCACCCAGTGTTGTGAGAGGTTCTTGCTGGCAGCTGTGACACAGTCAGGACAGAAGCTGGAAAGCAGAGTGGCGTCTCACCCTCCTGATGCTGCAGATATGTGGGGTAATCCACCAAAACTGGTGACACGTTGGAGAGACGCACCAATGAGCGCATCGGGGCACCGGGGAAATTACGCATCAGAGTGTCCTCTCCCACAACACGGACAATCACACACAGCACGCGCTCACACGTTGGCAGTCGATACACGCTTACTTTTTCTTAACTTTGTGACAGCCAGATCTCATTTTATGGCACCATAATAAACGCGCAAAGTTATCGGTTTGTGGACATAGATCTGATCTTATTTCTGTGCCACGTTGCGCTCTTTGGCGCAACCATAACATCTGCAGCGTTCGAAGTTGCAAAGCTTTGCCCTTTAACCCAATTTACGAATGGTACCCGAGAAGCACAATCAGCGTAGTTCAACATGTGAGAAAGGGCTGGGCTCTGTGAAAGCGGGGGCGGCATTTCAAAAGCAGGTTCCGTCATGTTGTGTGCCCGGTCACAGCACAAGAACCATGCAGCGAAGAGGACGCCTCGCTCATGTCTGCTGTGTGACGAAGAGGAAAAAAGAGCAGCAGAAGAATAACTCCGTCAAGCTGCTACAAGTTTTCTCAGCCTGGGTGGTGGTGATGTCTGTCAAACAGTAACCAGCAACTTTGGAAAAATATTTAGATCAAATAATGTGCTACACGTGATTTTCAATATTTTAGTAACACCAGTTCTCCGTTACATAAGCCAAAAATGCTTGCAAACAATTATTCGATAAAGTAGGCCAATATGTAATGTTCAAATATGTTGTGGCAGTGGCGTCCTTTGATACTTGCACCCATTACGTAGTGCATAGCTAATAATATTAAATACACAATAATGAGGTACAACTTTGACTGTTTCCATATAAATTCTAAGATGGTTTTAAATTTCCATTGAATGTTTTTACCTCAAGGCGAAACAGTGAATTTTAGGGGGGAAATTATTCCAAGTCTCTGACACATGATTGGGCTACTTGCCTGCCGACATGTGGGCAATAGGAAGTACTACAATTAAATCCAGTTGCTGTCCAAAGTGTAATAAAAGATTAAAAATTATGAAAATCTTAAATAATATAAACTATGTTCTAAAACACAGTTATGTTACATAATGGTCAAATTAAACCCTAATCTGTCAGGGTTATGAATAATTTTGAACTTAAGAGTAATTTGCTTGGGAATGTTTTTAAAAACATTTTAATTCTTGCAACAGAGTCCCAATTGAGCTAGGTCTGGACTTTAATTCTAACACAGATTAAATTATTTCACAATCGCTCCTTTCATATGATTAGGGCAATTTCTTTACAGGTTGAAATTATGGAACACCAAAACTTGAATAATAATTAAAACCATAGAAAATTGGGTGAATATGTGTGTTCAAATGATATTTGTGAATTGGACAAGATTGATGAGTGGAAAAATGAAGTGGAACTTCTTCCACTTTATCACAAATCAATAACTGGTTAAAACTTTGACAGAGGTGGATGTTCCGACAGGGTGATGACCCCAAAACATGTCAAAACTGGTTTTAGATATAATAACGAAAAGTGACATTGAGCTGCTGGAATGGTGCCAACCTCAAAACTATTGTAAATGCAATGACTATTCTTAAGAGCTGCCCCACCCATACTAGGAAACCTGATCTACCCCTAGGTCTGCCATTCATGCCAAGAAAGATCCTGCCAGAATTATGACAAAGGCCTGTTGCTTGATACAAAAAAATGTTTTTCTTAGACTTGCCAAGCAACATTTCCACAAGAATAGGTGATGCTATCTGATACTAAATATTGACACACACTGTATAAAAAGAGACAACTTTTTTTCTCTCTGCCTGAGGTTATACCAGATTTTCTGTCTTAGGTCAGAGGATTACCAATGTATGTATACTGTAGAATAATTACAAGTAGCCTTTATTTCTGTTGTGATGCTAATGAAAACTCAACATCTGAAATTAGTATATCACATCAGACAAACAAAAAGTCTGACAAATGCCCCTTATTGGAATCAATATTATAATTTATTGCATATGACTAAACATCTCCATAGCACTTCTTAGAATAGCCTTTTAAATTTGACCTTATGACCTGGGTCAAACATTTTCTTTCACAATCTTCTCATTGATTGCTCATACACACCTTTTCAACTCCATTCGCAGCTTTTCAATGGAACTGAGATCAAGGCTTTGAAATCCCTCTCCAAAACATTGACTATTTTGTCCTCAAACCACTTTGAAAGTGATTCTCAGCATAGAACCAATGCCAATGTCAAATGTCTTTCAATGTCAATTTGAAAGAGTTTTTTGTTTGTTTACTGGCTGATATGGTGGGCCAAGACGCATTTTCTTGCATTGGAAAATTGCACACAACAACAAAAAAACATCTTTTGGCTGTTTTCTTTCCTTTTTTTATGTTGTCAGACCATGCATCCTATTCAGGTTTTTTAAGAATATGTTCTGCCATTTCAAGCATACTATATTGTCACTATTCTAAAATAATGACCTAGGTCATTATTTTACTCTTAAGTTCTTCTTAAAATTAAAAATGTTGAACATCTTTCTCTGTTATTTTGGCACTGCACTTATTGATAAAGTAATATTTAAACACACAAGTGTTAACCTGAAAGTAATATTTATGTGGCCCAGAAAAAGTTATGACAGGGCTGGATTTGGTCCCCAGGCTTTGAGTTTGACAAAGGCATCAAAGGGAGTAACCCTTCACGTCACCCTGGAACCCAGAAACCAGCAGATCCTGATAGTTGCACCAAACTCTCAATACCACCAATTACCCAATCAGAGGTGGGATTCATCCACAGGAAAACTATTCAACCACACAAGTACTGTCTGATCTTTTATTATTCATGGATGTAGCGAATAGAAATAATTTTGGTAATCATAACTGACCTACAACTGAAAGTGTTAAGTTAACTGGTCCTGAAGAATTGGTCCTGGCTCCTGGTGTGGCCCCTGTACTGAAGAGATAACACTAAGTTATGATGACATGAGCTGGCACATAAACTGTAACTAATTGGTCCCTTTGACTTTTTTTTTTTATTTCACAGTTTTAGTTTAGCAACGAAATAAAAATATATGGTGTTGCAGTCTTAGTAGGATCAACTATGTTGACAGGATGACAGTTTTCATCTGACAGATAAGGGATTTGCAACCTGCAGCAGTTCAGGAGTCACAAATGGCTCCTTAGCTCACTTAATGTGCTAATTAAGTGATGAAAATGTGCATAGTTTTTTATTGTTATTTTGTGTTTCCCGTGAAAAAAAAAAAGAAAAAAAAAAGCAAACCAAAACACTGACCCTCCTGGTAATTTGCACCACAACTGCCACTGGATTCAACTGAAGGTCCTTGTCTGAACGACAACCACCTACCATCGACTGAAAGGGCACCTTTCGCTTGTTGTTTTCGGGTTTTTTTGCCTTCTAATTAAGATCGATAAAGCTTTAACAACATTCTCCGTACTCTGAAAGTCTCTGAGTGAGCGACGGAAAGGTACGTCACTGACGTCAACAGTCAGTGAGGGGGGTGACGCCGACACTCAAGCCGGAGCTGAGAAGAAGGGGACTAGTGTTTTGTTTATTTTTTCTTTAATTTATATCGTTTTATTCGTTAGTGTTGTGTTTGTATTTTGCAGTATTCCATTGACAGTATTGACTGCCCTGCTTTTAAGCGCTTGCTTCCCTGCCGTTAACTTTCGTGGCGCTGTCCCCTCACGCGGCGCTATTTTGACAGTCGGGTCGCAGTGATCCAACTCAGGCTAGCAGCAACATCACATTAGCAGCGGTAAGTCATTCTGGGAGCTAGCAAACCTAATCCCCCTATTTAAGGACACAACAGTACTTGGATTGCTTTATAACAAGATTCACATCGCTGTAGACATGTACTGTCTTGCCCGATAGACGTTGTTAACTTAAACAGTAGGATTTATGAGTCCTGGATACTTAGCGTACATTGAAAAGAAAAGGCTAGCTAGCCTGGCTAATATTAGCTTGGTAGCTAATTATACTCTTTGGAGGAAGCAGGCTAGAACGAGAATCTAGCTATTGTTAGCGGCTAATGTTTTCAGTCAACTGCACAGCCACGACTGACCATACTGCCTTATATCCTTCACAGTGACAACTTTAAGGAATTTCCACACGGCCACGAGTCTAAACACACGGTAAGCTGAGCCACGAAGATGACTTGAGATAATCTATAATTGATGATCTACTATATTTAGTCCCATTTGTAATGTAACATGAAACACCATCTTTAAAGTCCGCGTACTCAATGCCAGGCACGAGATGGCTAAGATAGCTCACAATCTTCTTCGTGGTGTGAGAAAGATGTTGCTGAAACTCGGCGTTTGTGTGAATAAAGTGGAAATCAAGGCATTTATAGTTAAAATTAGAATACATTTAGATAGACGTTTAAAGCAGGCAGCGCAGTCAATGGTATCATCACTGCAGCAGTTCAGGAGTCACAAATGGCTCCGTAGCTCACGCACATACACGCACACACATGTATATGTACGTCTATCGGGCAAGACAGTACATGTCTACACGTGTATATATATATATAATTTTCAATGAATACAAGAAAAATGATGAAGTAAAATAAAAACTGAACAAAGTTTTTAATTGGATTATTATGCCAGCTTTGTTTAGAATATGCTAATCTTCCTTGATTGACTAGATTACATTTTTTCTGATATTTTTGATTTAACGTTAAAGGGGCTGTATTATGCATTTTCCAACTTATAGTGTTATTTTGTATCATAATCAAGTAACTGTTACCTTCAGTTCTTATAATATGGTGTGTATGTCAAACATAACTTAAAAGAAATTTGACTTCACACTTTGACACCTTGAAATTAGGCTTGTGTCTCTTTAAGAAGCTCCTACTCTTTCTGGCATTCTGCCTTCAACTCATCACAGTGTCTTTCTATTATGTCGTTTCTACTCCTTTTAATAGCGTTGGACTGTGAGGTGGTTTGCATGATAAGCTCGGCAGATACACAGTTGTACCAACTGCTGCTACCGCTAGTCTGGTGGAGCAGACTGGGGAAGGCGCGAGGGAGGGGTTGTTCTGTGAGGGAGAAGCTCGGCTGGCGACTGCAGCTCCAAGATGGAACTTTGTGAGATTAAGTGTCTAGGCACCCCCTAATGGCTGCCATGGGAGATTCAAGAATTTCTCAAACATGCATGAATGAGTCAAAGCAACACTTCAAGTATGTTTTTGATTAGGGATTAATATTATAATTTGATATAAAGCTCAAAAAGTCAATTTTATATGAAACAGCCTTTTAAATTGCAATTTTAAATCCCTTTAAAAGTACTCTATATTCAGAAGCAACACAATCATGCAAACAATACATTCTTGAAAATGAAAATAATTGGATTTCATTGGAATTGAACTGAAGATCTCTTCCTACTTGAGGTATTGGTGGTTGTTGTGCTCTCCCTATCTCGCTATGCATTTATTGACCGTCCCTGCCTAAAATATTTAATTGTGAAAGAATTATTTTAAAAATCTCAGTTTGTTGATGGTAGAGGTGTGCCGATTGATCGGCTACCGTTCATAATCGATTTCCGTGAAAAAGTGTATGATCAGTGATCACCGATCACTGTCTCTTATTGCCGATCACCTAAACCGATCACATTTATCTCACTTCGTAGCCTGCTTGTGCAGCGTGTCTCTTCTTTCCTTCATACTGCGCAAGCGCACGGCAACAAATACTGTCATGTGGAACTATAACGAACTATAACTATAATGTAGTGCCCCTCAACCTCCAACAGACATCAGTGATGTTCTCATGTTCTCTCACACCGAACATCTGCTTAAAGCTGCAGCATGTAACTTAAAAAAAAGATTTTAGATGTGTATTAAAAAATGTCTTTTATGTCTAAATTAGGTGAATTTATTGCTAGATAATTTTTCCATTTTGCCAGATAACATAGTATCATTTATACCTAAAGCGAAAAATTAACAGCCATCCCAGGCGATCGGCAAAGATCGGTGATCGCCAGAGATTGGCCTCATGGATGATCGATGCGGAATCGGCTGCAAAAAACCTGATCGGAACATCCCTAGTTGATGATTGGTCAGTGTGCCAGAATGCATCTCAGCTTTCTCTCAACTAAAAAAAACAAATAAATGAAAGGTGTCAAATATTTTCTGGAAAAATTGAGCAGTGCGCTGTGACTGTGTCTGATTCGTGCCCTCTTTTGCCCAGCCGTGTCTCTGTTCCCACCTCCTCTTCCTCTTTTCATCATCTGACTAACAATAGGTCCATTAACCGCTGTAACTCTGCAGCAATTTGTGCAATCTAGTGTCTTCCATCTAACAATGTGACACAGGTTACCATTAAGATTTTATAATGTCCTGCTTGCACAGTGTGACACATTCAAGTCTTACGATTTTGGAATTCGCACCGTGTGTTTCGGGCTTTAATTAAAGGTGGAAGCTGGCAGCAGAATTTGAATGTGAGCAACAGGACTATTATATTGGGAAGTGGCATTTTCTATTCAGTTTATTAATATGCACTGCTGTAGATTCTCAGTCATTTATAACTATTTACATAGTGCTAATTCGCAACAAACATTGCCTCAAGGAATTTTACAAGCAGACAAAACAAGTCAATTCAATTTTGCAGACAGACTTAAAGTCAGTTACATGCATTTCAAATTGATCATAGTTATCAAATAAAGTTGGAAAGTTTAGTTTAATGTTCCAATTGTATAAAAAGTTTTCTAAGGAAATCTAGTTCATTGTATTGAGTCACTGACTTGCAGCTTTCAATTCTCCTATAGATAGCAACAGTGGACAGTTGACTTTGACTTTGCAGCAGTCCCTCATTCTGAGTGCGAATGTGGTGACAGCAAAACGGAAAAGTCCCTTTTTAACAGGAAGAAACCTTAAGCAAAATCTGGCTTGGTGTGAATGGCCATCTGCCACAACTTACTGGTAGTTTAAGAAGATAAAGCAGATTCGTAAATAAAAATAAAAAACGCAGACGGACTGGTCCATGATTTGCCTTTATGTTTTATGTCCTCATTTAGGAAAGAAACACAGCTAAATGGATAAGATTTCAGGTCCACAGGATAAGACAGAGTACAAAGTTGCTCACAAGAAAGACTCAGCCATTGGCTATGTCTAGAAGAGACAGAGAATAAACTCTTTGAGGAACAGATTTTCCTCAAAATTATTACTCGATTAATTAAAACCCTATGAAGTCCTACTTGTTGAAGCTATACATTTTTTTACACTTAGTTTGAGGTATCGAATCACTATGGGTTTTCTGTAAGGTTTTATAAAGTCTGGCATTCAATCATTTCAGTTTTAGACCTTGTAAATAGGGGTGCACCGATTGCAGTGTTCTGGCCGATTGCCGATTAACAAACTTTAAGAAATCTGACCTTCCAATTGAGAGTTTGGCCAATACTAATTTGCATAAAACATCCATTTAGATTTACATAGTTTTATTTAACTTTCTTGAGCTAAAAGCTATAAATGATTTATTTTGGTGTTATATTTAAATCTAAATAATTTTTTAGTTTTAACTTTATGCAAGCTGGAAAAAAAACTTGACTTTTGTGCAATATGTTAGTTCTTTTCTGAATTAACAATTGCGTGCCTTCATTAATTTAGTTACTGAATATTGTGTCATCAATATTAAACAATGTAACAATGTGGACTGTCACAAATCAAATGATTTTTCCTTGTAACTAAGGATGTTGTTGCAAGATTATTGCTGTCATTGTCTTTGTATTTACTTTGTGAATTCAATAGGCAAGTTGATGTGGCTGTTAAGATGTTTTGCTTAACTTGGAAAAACCTTTTGTTAAACTGAAAATTTTCCATTTGGAGTTTGAATGACATTTATTTCTTTACAGATCAGTTTTCACTATATCAATTTTAGCTTTAAATAGTATTTATATCTTTTAAAGTTTACTGTCCCATTGAAGATTAATTTCTCAATCCTCAAGATGAATTTACAGTTTGTAAAACACATTTTTGTTGAAAAATGGTCATTGCTCTTTGTGTCTTGGCTATAGCCCTACTTTTTGATAGTGAAGCTGAAAATAGCAAAATTGCTGTGTAAATTAGATGGGATCGCAGCACAGGCTTTCAGAGCTGTGATTCAACCATCTGTTCTGAGAAAGCGACATGCGCATTTGTAAAGAAAAAAAAAACAAACATTATTTGCATTCTCAAATTATGTGATTTTTAAAAATTGCCAATTGAGGATTACCAGCAGAGCCACATTTACTGATAAAAGTGCCATGAAAATCTGTTCTCTGTAATTTAATGGGCTATTATAGTTTTCTGTGGTTAAAGTCTCTAACAAGAGCAATTTTCCATAAAAACTGTGGGCTTCTCTGAGAACTAGTTTTTTCTGTTTGAGTTGTTAAAAGTGCTGACTCTAGTCTAGATAAGCTAATGCTGCTATAGCACCAACTGTTATTGTCCAGAGCAAAGAGCAGTTGACGTCATAGTTTTTGACTGAGACCAAACAGACTTTTTGTGCCACCTATTTAAAATCCAGTGCAATGGAACAAGATGCATTATGAATTTTGGCCTGCCTAGTAATTTGCCTTGCATTCACAGTTACTTTTTTCAAAACTAATATTAAACAGTACTTGCAACATCACAATTTATGCAATTCATGGACTAAACAGTTCACATGTTTACAGGATAAAAAAGGATGCAGGTGGAGGATACAGGCAGAAAGATTTGCTTAAAGATTTGTCAGTGGAAATGTTCAGTGATAAACCAACATGGCTCTGCTGTAGGGAAGAAGTCAGACATGAGCTCTTATCAAATTGAAGTAAGACTAGCATCGGTTTTTGGTTTTACAAAAAAGGCTTGTTGTGGCTGATGTCTCAATGAAAATTTTGTGCCCTGTACCAAAACATACCCTTGGTGTAAAGGACAAATCATTGAGAAAAAATAATCTATAGTGAGATCTGCTCGAGGTGAGTCATTGAATCCTCAGTCTACTGTTGCTAAGGACACCAGTGAGAGAGAGAGAAAATAATCTGCTTCTCTGACAACATATTTTCCCCTTTTGTACCCTGCAGCTTGTGAATCTTTTATGTGGTACCTGTTTCTAAATTGCATGAACATTTGAAAATGGATTTAAAACAATTTGTTTTGTGAAGGTACTTATTTCAGTCTGCTAATGCCCAACTACAAGCTTTAAGACCAAGCCTTTTTGTTTTTGATTTCTTATCAAATACTCATAACAGCCAGAGTTGTCATTGCAAAAGTATGATTTGAGTATTTTCTAGAATCCATTATGAAAACACTTGACTGTTATTATGTTCGATGCAATCAGTTTGTCAGCAAGGTATCCATATCAGCTTCTGTCTCTGAATCTGTCTATAGAGCAGCATAAGTAGAAGTGTCTTTTTCTAGAGAGATTTGAAGAGCTATTTATAGATCTCTGCCAAAGCACCAAGCGTGGTGCTGTTGCTGCTGCTTCTCTTCTCTTTACCACTCCTGAGTCTGTTCATCTCCCTCTCCATCTTTATTTGTTCCCCTTTCTTTCATCTTCTTGTTACTCCTATTGCATTTCTGTTTTTAGTCTTTTTTGGTTTTCAGTTTGCTTTTCATGCCCATCTTTCGCTTCAGTTAAATACATTATTGATCTGAGCAGAAGGGAATTGAAATCATCAAGTCTGGCCTGAGACTGGGTATGTGTCACTTAAGTGTCAGTGATCCAATAGTGGAGGGTTCTCACAGAACACATAAAGGGAAAACAGTGTGCATGGTTATATCAACATTTCAGGTTTTGCTTGGTGTTTGTGTATGCCTTTCTTATAGGTTTTCTATTGCAGCAGGCTTTACTCGCTTACTAATAAGCTCATAATGGAGAAATGCATTATTTTCAATGAATAGTTTTTTTTTTTTAAGTTTCTCTTTGGTTTTAGTACAGCAGTACGTTGCATGTCAAAACTGAGCGATACACCTCATCAGTCTCTGTTGTTCCTTTGACTGTCTATTCTCGCTGGACGACTCCTCTTTCTCTTTCCATCTCTAGCAGTTCTGTAAAAAGAAGCAACCAGGTTGTTGAAGTGCAGTCGCAGCTGGACTTGTTTTAGGCATTAGATGGCATTAGTGCATGGCATCCTCTTTATCCCAGTCATGTGGTCACCCTAAGACAAATTTGTCCAGGGTCATGTTAGGATTACAAAGTCACCAATTGGTTTGTTGTCTTAATATATATAAGGTTTGCAAGTTTTAATGGGAGCAGATATTTATTTTCTATGTTTTGCATGATTCTTAAATTGTGAGTGTGTTGAGGTGACAGCACTCATCACAGTCACCACTGCTGTTAATGCTGCCCTGTTGCATCTAAGTAAAATGTATGATGTAAGCATAGAAAATTTGCCCTTTAGATAAGAACAAAAAAGACGATGTAAATTTGAACCTTCATCTTTATACCTATGGACAACCTTGAAGGTAAATGAAAGGGTTTCCCTCTGTGCTTTAGGTGCCAAACTAACAAGAGAAACATTTAGAGCATGTAAAGGTAATTTCTTTTCAAATGAACTTCAGATTATTGGCATTGTTCAATATCATTTGGCCTTAAAGTAAAACTTTAAAGCTTACATGGCCAAAAAACAGATTTTGAAAACAATATGTTGCTTCAGTACCTGAGCTTACGACTTATTAATACAACTCTAACCTGTCAGTAAATGATGTTTTTTTTTTTTCTTGATTTAAGGACAATATGCCATTAATGCATTGATAGTTACCATTGCAATAACTATATTGGTTGCAATTAAATCACATTTTCCCAACTCTAATGTTTTTTCTCATTACCACAATGTTCCCACCACTTTTTATGGTTTTATAAATTATTAGTTTCTCTAAAATTTGTATCAAATGTGGGCATCAAGGGCCGTGAAAATCCACTCAACTGGCTAGACTTATTATTTTTGCATGCTGGACACGAATGCATGTTGCTTGAAATATGTCTTACCAAATATTGCATCCAGTCAGTCCTTTGACTGATTGGATGCAATCAATAGACATTGATGCTGTCATGACAGTTGTGATTTTATATATTGTGAAGCTGTAAAGTTGTCTACGCTCAACAACAAGGTGACAGCAGTCATCATGTCTTTGGTGCTTTTGTCTTATAGTTAAATCCTCCATGAAGATTGATTAAGAGCCCTGTGACATGTTTCTGTAGTTGCTGGGCTAAGTCTGTGGAAGAAATACATTCAGTGAACTAGATGGCAGTAAGATGAGTTCCTTAGCTCATATGTCTCTGACTGTTATACACACTTAATCTGTTGTTTGACCATTAGAATTAGAAAGGCATATAATAGCTTAGATATGGGGCAGGAAACTTGCAGAATTTTGGCTTCTTATGAGTAAAGAAATGTTTATATGACACTAAAAGTGAAACATTCAAAATAGTTCAACAGTAGGTATCTAATCTAAGAAAAATGGTGACTGTATAAAATTTCAGATTGGGGACATTGTTTAGCTAAATGTTTTTTTTTTTTTTATTTAACTCATATCTTCAGGTTACAAAATACATCATTCCTCCATGAAACATCAGATTGACGTCTTTAGAAAATGTTGAGTTCATATGGAGTAGAAAAGTTTTAAGTGCTGGTTTATAGTGATGTAATTTTTATGTTTTCAAAATAAATAACATTATAGTGTCATAACGGAACTGCATATTTAGAAGTGACAAGCAATGCTGATAGTGTTTTATTTACTCTTGTATATTCTTCACATTGTATGTAACTTTGATTGCTGTTCCTGCCATATTATCTACATCCAGTGTTTTAGTTGACAGAAACTGGCACGGTCACTATTACTCGAAGGTAATTTAATTAGACGCTGGGACAAAGTCTTAGTTGACCACACATATTTCAGTTGAAGCTTTACCCAATCAGAACACAGCTCCAGAGCTTAAGTAACTGCCTTACATAAAGTTTGCTGCTAAAATTATTTTTGTCGCTGAACTTTTGATTGCCCCTGTTCCGCAGCATCTTTCAGCTGATGTTTGCAGTTAAGTGACTGTATGGAGAACATGCAAATATGTTGTCTAGTGGGAATAAGGTTTTCCTTGCTAATGAGGTGATTTAATTTTTTCTTCCTCCATCTCCTTTTCTTCCCTTCTCACATCGCTCCCCGGGTATAATTTTTATTTTGCATCCATTGCAGCAGTGCTAGAGTTTCACCAGCAGCTGTCAGTACTTGAAGCTTATTCAGTTTAGCCAGACACAGGCTGCAGATGATGACAGAGCTTCCGAAAAATGGAGAGTGATGAATGGCGCCTAGTGTGTCCCATGTGACGTATCTTTTTTTTTTTTTTTCTTTTTCTTTTTTTAACAAAACAAAACCAAACCTTGAAACTGCTCTATTAAATAACATTTACTGCAATTGGTCATTACAGAGAAGTGCTGTTGATTCAACTGATGTGCTAGCGTATCCAAGCAGCCCTTTTAACAGCTGGGCTTCTTGAATGCCCATTGCAACTGTATTGTTACAGAGGCAAAGAGCAAACAAGATGTGTAGGGGAGAGAGTGAGAATCTGCACGAAAGGGAGGGTTTGAGGAGCAGGGAGCGGTACAAACTGTGCGCATGATAGCATAAGAGTGGTAGGCAAAGAGGGGGCTAGTTTGCGAGCAAGGTTTTCTCTTTTCCGCTGTAGTGCCTGTGCCACATACAGATAAAGGGGGGGAAGCCAGAAGAGACTTTCTTTTTTTTGACCGTTCTCATAAAACCAATTAAAAAAACAGAGCCGATAGTACCTCCAGCGAGGAAGGTAACGCACCAGGCGTGAAGATGAAGAAAAGTACAATGAGCTGAAGATAGTGGCAGACCTGAAGTCTCTTGAATCTCTTTTCACTTGCTGCAAAAAATGGAATTCCTTCATTTGTACTACTACATGCTGAGGTAAATATTTTAAAAGCTTGGTCTTGATTGAGTGCTGCATTCACTGATTATTTTTTTATTTTTTTACCGTGGTAAAGTTCTTTTAGTTGTGAGACTCTTGCCTTAGCAGAAGATCAACAAGGCTGTTATCTACATGCAGTTGAAGTTGTGTTGTATCTGTGTAATTGTGAGCTTTATTAAATTGGTGTATGATGTAGTTTTATTAGCTATTATTTATCATGTATCGTCACTAATGTAATGACTTATAATGGCAAGAACATCTTTTAAATGTTCTTCCTCTTATAAAAAATTTAAAAGATCCCTGCAGCATAGCTGAAGTCCTAGAGTAGCTTGGCAATTGTGGCCTGTACCTTAAACATTTCTCCATGTATAACTAATTTAATTTAGGCAGTTCTGTTCTGGTTTTGTTATTGTTGGTGGTCCTTAATAGATGCTTACTAGTCAAGTTTGTGCTAACTGGTCAGTTTGTGCTTAAATGGATGATGTAAATGTACAGACAAACATTGTTTTTTTTTCTGAAGCATTGATGAGGTAATAAGGAATTCCCTTCCTCTGTCTCTGTGTGGGAGGGTGGGGTTGGTCGGGTGGGGTGGAGAGTCACCAAGAAGTAGGCGCTGCTCTGCAACACTGTCAGCTTAAGGAAAAAGGGAAGAAGTGAGGCTTTAAAACCACTTGCATAAAACACATTTGACATTTCGTCATGACCCCCAATAGTTAGATAGATAGGTGCTTTACAATTAAGGGCCATCAATATAGAGGCTTGTTTTTAAAGGTAACCTTTGACCTTTCCTGTGAGTGAAATTCAAGTTTATCTGAACATTTGCAATTGCGTCTGCACCTTTAATTATGGAACACTGTGTGCAGGAACAGAGAGTAGATAGGAAGGTGAGAGGGAGGCTGCACAAGCGTGAGAAAAAGCATAACAACAGATTCTTCTTGAATAAAAAATCTATTGCTATAAATAGCAATCCATTCTAATGGTGTGAGCACAGTTTCAGGTTTAGAGGGCCAGACTATTCCTCCCCTTAGCTTGTATGGTGGTTCTGCCATTTAAAAATCAGCACCACAATGCTCTTCATCATTTCTTCCCCTTCTGTTTTTTTTTTTTTTTGTTCACTTGGCCTAAATCTGTCTTGTGTTGTATCTGACCTGTTTATATAATGAGTGCCTCTATGTGCATGTGTATGCATCTATCTCAGCATTAAAAACAACAAGCATATATCTCATCCTCATCAGCTGCTGGATTTGTTCAGTTTGCCTTATTTTTACGAAATGCAAAGGATTTAATGATATTCTCTTGTCATTTGGAAAAGACAAATTCCCACCATAGCAACCCAACATTAGATAAAAAAGCTGCCTGGGTGTTAGGTTTCAAGACATTTTCCTTTTTGTTGTCTGTTAGTCAAAAACTTAGAGAGATGGGAGCAAAAAATGTTTCCCAAACTGCACACAGAGAACTGATGTGACCAAAGATGAATGTATACCTTTGAGTGAAATTCTGAAATCCTAATCTTTACTATGGGGAAATAGTTTTGTACATGTGATTAATAGTTGCGTAGTTTTGCAAACTGATTTGTACCTACAGGAAACTAAGGTTGCATTCATACCTGCACTGGTTAGTCCACTTTAATAGTTTGTTTGTCTAGAAAGTCCGGTTGGTTTGGGAAGTGTGAAGGTGCAATTGAACTTGAATGAACAAACGTAATGTACGACCGGTAGACCATGGAATGAAAGTAAGGACGGGGGGAGCAATACGGGATATTTACGGCACCTTCGTTCGTCACACTTAGAAACTCATCTATCAGCTATGCACCTCCACAATGATTTCCGCTACCCGTTTGTTGAGACCGGGATGATATAAAATTTATTGTGCGGTTTGTCCGTAAAGCTACACTTGCACTATAACCATCAACTTCTCAACCGCCCGCCGTGTTCAGTCTATCCGCTCACCTGTATAAATACTCCTGCGGCGCACTTCCCGCTGTTCACTCTGAACCAGCAGCTCCCAGAGGAGAAAGGCTGCCGTACTTCAGGCATCGCGCCGGTCATTTGAAGGATGTCTATTGGTCCCCCAAAAATTATGAAAACCCGGGCATAATCATTAATCAATAAAATTCCCATTGGCTGAACTTGAAAATTGGACGTTATGCCGCTAACACTTAGCTTTCGTCAACAACTCAGAGGTAGAAGTCAGAGCTCCGCACAACGCAAATGTCCCGGCCGGAACACCGTGCGCTAAATAACAAGACATAAATTAACAAAACTTCGAGGCAGGTAAATTTTCCTCGAGGAATTTTAATAATCGAGGTGCTCGAATCATTCGAGGAATCGTTTCAGCCCTACCTACAACCATTAATATCTGACTCCACTCCACTTTTCTTTACATTTTACAACGAAGGAAGTTGTGCTCTTGCTTTCTTCTGAGGTGTTTGTGTCGTCTTCTTCAGTGGTTTTCAGTGCAGCGGCACCACAGGCAAGGGGGTGAAATTTGTTGAACACAGTTCTGTGTGAAAACAAACTCCACCAGTTGGAAATGTAACAAATGTTGCAATTTTGGTCCCCAATTGAACCGAGTCTACTGGACTATCAGGTGTGAAAACACCCGAAGTTGTCAGTATGCTAGCTGAGGACTGATTTCTGTTAGAGGAAGCAAATAGAGGAGCCAAAATAAGAAAAAGACATCTTATAGCAAACTTCAAAGTGAAGTAAAATTTAATCGTTATTATTGGACAAACTATATGCCCTCTGATAAATAACAGGTTATGAAGGAGAGGAGACTCATGGGGAAGGAAAAAAGATGAAAAATGCTTCACGTCTTTAACAGATAAACAGATGGTGGAGCACATTGCTGATGTGACACTGCTGTCAAATCATCTATGTGACCCAGAGACTAGCTTCTAATCTGAGCCAGAGCAGCAGTGACATACACACTCACTTTCACACAGAAATTATAAGTAGGAAGCAAAGCAACCATGAAATTAACAATGGGGTATTTCAAATCAAAGGACCCTAAAACTGTTAAACATGATTAACAGTTTTAGAAGTTTACTTGGGATAGAAAACAAGTTGTAAACTGTCCACTGAAGGTTAGGATTTGCTCTCCTGCAACTTTGTGAACGCTTTATAGTGACAGCCTGGCAGTTTGACTTGATCCTTTTCCCAGAATGAGGCTAGTTAACTGGCAACTCTAGAACCCTGATCACTGTTGTTGCATGGCAGCCTAGAGACCCTGCTAAAAGTGTGCATGGCAAATAAGTGCGTTTGTGTTTATCACAAAGAAAAATTCTCATCATTTGAGGCAAGCATGTTTTATATACAAAAAATGAACATGTAGAGTTTGATTCTTACTTTATTAACTGCCAAATTTGAAGGACTCTAATCCCTGGTTCTGTACTATAACTTCAGCCATATTTATAGAATGAATTTTGAGTGTCTGGCATATATTTAAGCTCACACAATATGTAGCCTCCATCAGAGTGATGGCCCGCAATAACAATAAAACACATTTGGCACTTGAAATCTGTTTACTAGATTCAGTTTTTTGGCAGAGGGGGAAAACTTTTTTGTATATTTAACAACAAATTATTTAGTTAGCAAATGACCATATTGCATATTTACACAAAAAAACAAAAAAATAAAAGGATGTTCAATCCCATAAGGAAAAATAATAATTTCATATACCTACTTCAGTACCTAAGTGAAGTGTTGTTATATTGTAATAGCTTGTTTGGGGAAAACGTACGAAGAAGCTGTGTTTTATACATTTGAGTTCTTTTGCCATTTAGTAATTTAAGTTCCAAAGACTTGTAGTATATGGAAAGCTTTGCTTTGTCTTAGGTGTCTTGATCTTCACTCTATCCCAATTACCAGTTGCGTCATTAAAGAGTAGTCATTTGCCGATTCTGTTCCATATTTCATTCAAATCAATACCATTTTAAAAAAATCTGTTGCTACAAAGTGCAGTAACATGGCGAAGCACATTTCATCAGTTGAAATGTATTAATGTCTTAATTTACACACCATTGTATTAAAAAAATTATGTTAGCCGGACAAGTTTTGAGAAATGATAAATAAGTAAAATAAGAACATGGCATAAAACATTTGTGGTGTATATTGTGTACATATACAAAGCAGGTGGTAGGTAAAATATTTACTGCCATGTTGAAATATATATGTATATCTATAGAAATACATTGCTAATATGAATAATTGCAAATCTTTAGGTTTGTTCCTTCCTACTTTATTTTTGAAGTGACACAAAATCCAACTTTTATTTTATAAATTTATTTCCCCATGACCTTATTCAAATTAAATGCAAAGTTTTGCCACTAACATTTAATTTTATTTTGAAACTTCTCAAATATATCCTTTTTACCTGCCTTCATGTATTCCACGAAGAGCTCGTGCTTTATGTATGGCTTTATTGTGTATCTTACATAATATCTTACCAAGGCTAAATCTGAAAACCTGAGTTCCATAAGTTTGCATCATCGTCATAAACATAAACTTGCCTGAATAATATGCAGCAGCTAGTAATTCTGCAGTGGATAAAATTTAGTTGCATTGCAGAATATCCTAAATTTTTCTGATGTACACAGATGGGACTACATCTCTAACAATGGGTCTCAAGTGTACAAACTTCTTTTAAAATGCTTGGTTGTATAAACAAAATCTGTGACCATCTGATTAATCTAAAATAAAGTCCTGTCCCAGTAGGATTTTTCTGACTTTTTGTCCTTTGCATCCTACGTCCATGTACTGGTTTACATTGTGAATATAAAAGATGAGAAGGATCTTGCTGTGCATAAATCATCATACAAAAATTTTAAGATTGAGACCAATACTTAAAAAAATATTTAATAGTCAATAGCTTTTTTGTTACCGTAGCAACTTTTTTTAAAAGTTGCTGGGTTCCTTACAGTTAAGAGGTAGCATTTGTGGCATCTTTTAGCTTTTTTTTTTTTTTTTTCTGTTCATCTGCCTCATAAGAAAAGTAACTCCAAAAGATTTTTTTTCCTTGTTAGCTAAGGAGGGTTTTTTTTTTTTTATGAATTTACTTGCTATATTAGCAGATTATAAACCTTCCAGCAGATTATTGTTTTAGTCATGTGAGCAGTTGTGTGGGGGAAGGAGCTGAGTGTGTGTTATTGTTATTGCATCACTGTTGCTGGAAGAAGTGTGACAATTTGGAAAGGTGTGAATGGGATTAAATTGATTTTGACACAATTGAGTATCCATGAATTCTTAATTATCTGTATTTTTTATTTTTTTTACTTGAAATTGTATTTTTTTTTTTTGACAAGAAAATAATATAGGCATAATTTACATCACAGAATTTGTCCCTGGCATAGTGACGGAAGTCCTCAAATATTGAAGTAAAAACTGCACGCCTCCTTAAAATTAAGTAGAAGAAAAGACAAGCAGGCTCTTGTTTGCGTTCTACATGTAAAAACATCCAGACCCTAATAAAATATTCCTAAAGGAAAATGTATTATGCTCTGATGAAACAAAGCTTAAAGTTCTGTGATATTATCCAAAAAGCGCTTGGCATGTCCCAAGAACACCCTGTCCATCTTGAAACATGGTGGCGGCACTTGGCTCTGGGGTTCATTTTCTTCAAAGAGAATAAAAATAAGAACAGTTTGAAAAACTAATTAGTTTTGAACTACAGCTAGTTGAATATAATCTAGAAAGATGAATAATGAGTTTGTCTTTCAACATTCCATTGAGTCCAAGGATATATCCTAGTTCACATAAGAATGAGGTTATTAGAGGAAAATCAAAGTTCTGGAAAAGCAAAGCCAGAGTCTCAAACCTGGTACTTCAACTAGGAGTTGTACATGTTTGACAGTTAACTATTTGACTCAAACATTAAATGATTAACTGTTAACTTACCTGTGAATACAAGATGCGTTTTGCACTTGAAGCTACCTACTATTTTTCCTATTGAAAAAATAGTAGGTTGTTTAATAAATCTGGATGCAATAAAGCAATATTAACACTAGCAACAATATCCATGTCAGTAAATGAATGTTGGAATGTTTGACATGAAAGTTGTCAAGACATGTTGAAATAAATATAAAGACATAAGTATAATCAACACGTGTGTTGCTGTAATGGATTATTGTCACACCAGATTCTTTCATTGCTATAGTGAACTATAGCAATGATTAAAACACAGATTAAAACACAGATTGATTATTAAAAGTCACATTTATCTCAGTTTTTTGTGCTTTTTTTTGCCCAGCCCTCTTTGGAAGTCTCACTTTGCTGATGTAAGTTCAATCTGTTCATTTCAAGGTGCAGCTTCAAGAGATCAGATAATCTCTGCCCTCATCAAGATGGAGTGGAACAGAACTGCGTGTGGTTAGACAGTGTGTTAGGGAAAGCATTCGTCTGTCTGCTCATTTCAATAACTGTGTGTTTGTGAATGAGTCACCTCCTGATCTCTCTGAAAATCCCAGAGTGTCTGTGTGGACACCTCCAAACCATATTTTGTTGCATGTGTGGGCTTCACTGTGTATATGTGATGGATCTGGGTTATCTGAGATTTAAGTAACTCATATTGCTTCTGTCGCTGTTCTGTATGCTGTTTTATTTTTGTTATTTTATGCAAGCATCTAAAGAAAAATACACCAGGCCTTGTGGTTGGGAAAAGCATGGGTCATGAGAGTGAAAAGGAAAGGAAAAATATGGGGGTGTTGAGGGATATGGCAGCTTTTCTCTTGGTGACAGAGCCTGTTGCCATGGAGCTGGTCCTCCCATTGGTGGAAGCATGGTCCAATCACATAAGAGTGCAGATTGTTTCATCATTGAGAAGTTTTCCCTCTCTTCCTGTCTCACTATCCACCCCTTGCTCCTCCATGTTTCCCTCCTGTCTTCTCTTTCCTATCTCTCCAGCACCCTCTTCCACTGCTCCCTGCTTCTAACACTGAAGGAAGCCGATAAATTACATAAGGTTTATAATAATCGCAGTAGCTGCTGCCCATTTTTATTCCGGGAAAGTCAAACCAGCCATACTGGCACTGCAAGCAGAGTTGCCCACAGACCTTAACATTCTTAAGAAGACAAGCTACCTAAGCACTTTGGAAATCAAAATCTATTAATTTCACAGTTAAGAAATGCCATTTAGCTGTATCTCGTCACAAAAGGTTTAAATGTTTGACGAGCACATTAGAGACGGGCCAGCAGCTAAAGGGTCTCTGGTGCTGTTAAATTTTTTAGTGCCTGCCAAACTACAGTGAGGTATCTTTCTCAGACAGCTTAAAGATAATATTATTATATTAGGTGACTGTCTTTACTCTGTTGCCTTCCCAAAGCTTATCTCAGTTTGGTGAATTATATAGATTTATTAGTGATTCTGAGTTGTTTGGATTTTTTCTATTGGTCTCATTTCTCTTCAGTTTCTGTGCACAGTTTAATTATATGTTTGACTAAAAATGCATATCTTGAGTACTTGGACGCTTGTTTTTCAACTTGATTGAGTATCGACAACTCTTTGTAGTTTAAATGTCATGTTATATACAGACACACAGATGTTTACTTTACTACTTTTGAACATATTCATTGTAGTTTCTTTTTTGTGTTCTATAATTGTATGTATAACTTCGAACCATTAACTGCACTCAGATGTAAGCCATGCACCTCTAGTGTATACAGTAAGTTTTTAAGAATATCACTGTGTTTTATACGCACAGCTGCAAAAGTGAAACAGGGTATCTGCATTCATTCGTTCGGAAAGAATGGTTATTTTAAAATTTCCAATGTAAAGTATTATTTCAAAATCTTGCTAGGCAGGTTTCTTAGAAAGGAAATACACTGGGAAATTACTGCTGGGTTTGTTGTTTGCCAAATTATTTTTGTTCTTTTTACAAGAAGTTAAATTGTGCATTTTTCTTGTAATCTTCACTCTTTTTGGTCAATCCTGGCAAATGTTATCTGTCCTCTCAACATATATTGCTCAATGAACAATATATGTTACTCTAGTACCGTGTTTAAGATTACAATTGTTATCCAACCAGAATTGCTGAGCAGTGCAGAGGTAACTCTTTAGCAATTGGCTGAACGTGCTTTCATAGTTGCATGTAAGAAAACAAACGGAATAATAATTACTGTGCATAAAAATGCGAGTGGCTTGTTTTGTAGCAGTTTTTACGTGAATGAGTAAAAGAATTATGATGTTCAGTGTTTATTTTTATCTTATTTTCCATACTTTTGTCACTCTGAAGTACAAATTGCATCACTCAAAAAATGTGTAAAGAACAGAAAATAAAACGCACAAGTGGCATTTATTTAGAAATCATCAAATGTGAGGGGAATCTTGTCCATATTAATCATTTGATCCGGTCTTGTGTTCTGTTGCTTTTCAACAAACTCATTGAAACTATCTCCTGGCAGTTTCTTTTGCCTGAGCTCTAAATCACAATGATCAGAAACGGTTCTGCTCCACCAGTGAAGTACGCAGCGCAGTGAAGCAGGGACGCATTCAGTTAATTTGGGGTAATAAACGCAATTCCATTGCTTGCAGCAGTAACACCAAGAATGCTCTCTTGCAAAGTCATTCATATTCATTTCCTTGGCAACTACCAGGGCATGGTACTTGCACTCTTTCAGTGGCACGTTCTTTAAAACCCAACTATGGACTTGTTCTTTTGACTCTGGCTATCTTGCTTTCAGCCAACAATTGGCTTTCCTCATGGCTGCACACAGTAATGTTTAATTCTTGGTTCATATCATTCAGTGTACCGGTCAAAAAGTACATCTTGATGAGTAAAAAAACATGTACATATAAATATATACCTCACAATAAGTCGAAGGACCAGTCAAAATATGAAACAAGTGTGCCTTATAGTCTGGAAAATACGCTAAAATATTAATTACTTTGACAACCCTGTTATATAGACATGAATGTGGCTGTAATTATCCTCAGTCACGTGTATCTTAGTGCCAATATTTATTTTAAGATTGATTCAGTGATTATTACAATTTCACTATTTTTAAACAAATTAGAAGGAATATTTGCATTATGTATATTTGAAAGAGGAAAGTAAAGTGGGAAAATGGGAAATACAAGTTACTAAATAAATAGCGAGGAAATGTATACTTGTTGCTAGGCAACATCCCAAAGAAGGAAGTTGTGAGACTGTAGGAGCAGGTTTAGATTATGTGAGAAAACTGTGAAAATATTTTTGGAGAGTTGATGTTTCTTCAGGCTCTATACGTTATCAGCAATGTTTCACTTTAAAACTAAGATTATGATTTTATCTTAGATTTTATGTTTTCTAAACTCTCTTGAAGAAGCAGTTTAAACAATCATGTTTTTCTATAATTGACAAAAACCTTTATTTCATTTTAGGAAAAAATCTGAAAGTGTTGGCCAGTAATAGTGTCTAAAGCGTTATCCAGTCTATTTTTATTTTTTATTTTTTAACTGCTTGAGAATAGGAACAGCCTTTATTGTTCCTCAAAGGGGTAATTCAGGATATTGTGTAATATGAATAAATAGCCTTGTTTAGGCCTTGATCATATAGGAAATCATTCAGTTGCAATATTGTCATCTATTATTCCAGTGAAGATATTGGTTGCAATAAGCCCTCATTTCCCTCTCTTTATGCTCTGTCATCATCTCATGATCTGTCTTTACTGCTTTCGTCGAGCTCAAGCATTTCAGCCACCAAATTTGGCCATCTAGGGCAGTTTGAGACCATTCTGCTCATCAGATATATTTGACAGCAGAATTAAATGCATTTTACTTGAAATGTAATAGTTGACAAAACCATGCATCCACACATTCCCAGTGGTTGTGGAATTGCAAACATTAAAATATGAATAACAATTAGATAAATAATGCAGCTATGTGTTCTCAAGAATTTTATGTTTTTTCTTTGTGAGATTTTTATAGTTTAGATTTTTGTTCACAAACACTCATTTCCTTCCATTATGCTCTTTCTTTCTCTCCCATCTTCATCGAAAATACATTTGTGATCAGGATCCCCTCGTCATCCTCTTGAATGCTCCTTATGAAGAGTATCATAAGGATAGGATTGTCGATTTTATGGCCAACAAATATATCTCTAACTAGCTTTGCACTTTACTCATCTGTCTAATTTATCTACACAAATCCTTGTGTCCTCTCTTTTTCACAGAACATGAGGCATATCAGTGTATGTACTTTATAACTAGTAGGAGACACAGAAGAGATGTGCAGTAGAAAGGTAGGCTGGTAGGTAACTAGGGAGGGAGGGAAGGGAAAGAAGGAGAGAATGACTCATAGCTCGTCCCACAGGACTGAGTGGGTTGGCTGAGTGGAGGAGGATGGCGTCAGCAGCAAACCCGACAATTTAAGAAAATACTTCAAAAGATGACGAAAGAGGGAGAGAAAGGTAACTTCGTGGCAGATTTAACAAGTAAGATATTGATGTTCGAGTTCTGCGTGGAAGGATGGGGGTATCCTCATAACCAAGAGGAAAAAAGAAGATTGAGTGGCAAGTAGAAGTAAAGAGACAGATTAAAGAGGAGAAACCCTTTCTTCCTCTGCGTTTGACAGTTCGTGATTTCCTCATCTCATTGTGTGTTTGTTGCTGGTGTTCTTTAACCTACTATCGCTTTCAGTCATCCATTGATGCACTAGCTTTTTAAAACTTTCATTGATAAAAACGGGTATCTTGGTGTCAATACTGATGTATCTAGCTAAATCTTATGTAAGGGAAGCAGAGACGTTGTTAAATTACAATTCTCCGTGGGTTTTTCCTTTACAGTCCCTCGTTCTCTGCCAGCCCCCTCCTCCCCGCCCTGTGTGAAACTGCAACCAACGCAAAGGGGAATCCTCTCTGACACAGACAAGCACTGGTGCACAAACACTGTGAGGGCTGCTGATATATGATACGTGCAGGCACTGAGCTTGCACAAACTCTCCCGTCACCCCCCCACACACACACACACACACACACACACGCACGGTTCAGCCTCCACTCGGTGAAGACATAACCTTACTGCCTTGAGTGAAATGAGTTCTCTCTAAATGAGTTCTCTCTGACGTCAAATGGGTGAGGTGCGCAGCTGAATACAGACGAGCTGAATTGGGTCGAGTTGCCTGTGTGTGTCTCCCACTTCCTTCTGTGGGTTTGTACGTGCATGCTCCCTCCTGCTTTGCGTCTCCATACACCATTTCATTCACCTCTCATTCAGTTTCCACCAAAAACAGGCATTTTTACTGTGCATGATTCTTCATTGCAGAAATTTTTAGGTAGTTGGTTGAATTAAATGACTTGAGCTGAGTGTCAAGTGCTGCCTGTAAGTATAAATGATAGTCTTCATTTACAATGTGTCTGTTAATTAAAAATTGTTAATCAGGCGTACGGCCAAAAAACAAAAAGAAAAAGCAATTTGATATTTGTTTTCTTGCATACTATGTAAGTTTATACTTATGTTGTTTTACAGTCTTAAAGTTGTTTAGAGAAAGAATTAAAATGTCTTGGATGGAAAGTCTGTTTGGGTTTTAGGACTATATATAATCTCCCCACACATCTCAGCAGCTGTGGAGAAGGGACTTTCCCTTTTATTTCTGCAAGTGTAAACTATTTGAGATGTTGTCCTTGTTTGACAATTGGACTTGACAAGAAACCTTGTGACATGCTGTATTTTGCTTAGCCCACTATCGGATTCAGTGTGTCTGCTTAGTGCCCCAGTGTTGACTGTTGTCATTACTCTTTCTGGCTTTTACCAGATTTCAGCTCAGGGGCTGATATGATTTTATAGTGGTAACTTGATGCAAAGAGGCAGAGTAGGAAACCTGACCACAGCGTGCATCATCTGTTTACCTGTCATAAGACAGCAGGAAGCAGACTGCTTATTCGATGCAGCAGTTGTTACATGTGGATTAATTAGTAATTTTACCATAAAACTGTATAATGGTGATCATTAAAATTAATTAATTCCAAAGATATAACCTTTAGCATACATTTGTAGAATTTATCAATCAATAGGCCAAAAAAGCTAACCTTTTAATTGAAAAAAGAAATATATATTTTTCTAAAATATGAATATTTTAGAAAAATAACTTTTCCAAAGGCAGAGTTTATGTTCGAATGCTTTACCCCATGAGTGCACCTGAGAAGCGTTTACATATCACATGAAACTTAAACTGACTGCTTTTTTACTTGATGTCTAGTAGCTTTTGGATTGACCTACTTATTAATATAAACTGCACGTTACATTGCTTTATTACTTTTGAACTCTTATTTTCTTTAGTGGATGCATATCACAACTTACAATATCGTTTTAGACATTGTATTCTGCATAAATTGCCTTGCATCAAACACATATGTCAGCCAGTCATAAATGGATACACATTACCGGTGATGTCTTATTCTTTGAAACCACTGGAGAGTTAGCATTAGTTTTCAGAAATCTTTATTAACTAGAAGTATCCTTTTAACACTGACTTTTCTACATTTTAAGGGGTGCATTGGGCAGTTGTGAAAATGTTGGTTTGTGTTTCTCAGTTAGAGAGCTTTTGTTTCATTGAATGTTTCATGTGAACATGAAACATACATTTCTGCGCTCCATGCTTTCTTTAACTCTACACAGTAAGAAATGCATTGGAACACAAGTTTTGCATTCCACTAATTCAAGGCCATAGATGGTTAAGAATATAACAATTAGGTAGCGACATACAGAAGATTGTTTGAGTGAGATTGAATGAAGATAAAACAATTTGTCATTACAGCTAAATGAAGTCCAGATGTTTGCTGTTTGGTGCAAAGTGACTGACCCATAGGACGGTGCTTTAAACAGATGATTTATATTTTTCCATAGGTTGGAAAGGCTACTGAAATGTATGTTGGTACTGCAGCAAGAGACTTTAATCTGTTTTCTGTACTCATTAGAAGTACAGAAAACAGGCAATAGCAATATTTGCTATTGCCTGGATATCTAGCTCACCAGATATCCAGGTAATGTAAAATGACTGATATCTGTGAGCTACATTAAACTACAATAATGTCTCAACTTAAAAGAACCTGGATTAAATGGTGTAACTGTCGCCAGTGTTTATCTTTGTATTAGCGATGGTGAATGGACTCTGCATTCACTGTTGTTTATTATCTCTCTTTCGTTCATCCCCACTTTACTCACTCAAATCAAATGGCAGCAGTTAAGAATGACGTTATCGTCTCCTTGGCAACCCAGTGGGCAGCATCATGTCTGTGTTGAAAGAAGCTATGGAGTGTTGATGACAGAACTGTGTAAACGTAAGAGGACTGGGAGGAGAAGCTGGTTTATTCATAAGCATCCCATTAGTAGTTTTGAGCTGCAATTTTTTTCTGCTTCCTCTCTGTTATTAAGCAAGGACTGACATTTGAAACGAATAATTGTCGCTGGTTGGTAGTTCAGAAGCCTTCTCTCCGTTTCTCCCAGAACACACAGAGGGCTATTTTTGGAATGACTGAGTCAGATCTACATTACAGTGTGGCTGTTTTTTGTGCTGCTGTGGTAGATTTCTGCAAGCAAAGTGAGGTTGGGGAATGTGGGTGTCGTTGTCAATGATCTAGTGTTGCTGCTGATGCTGTTGATAATGACGACTTTTGCTGCTGCATCACCTTGGTTTTTCCCACTTCGGAAATCCCTGCCTCATCAGTTTTCTCATTCCAAACAATACAGGGATCTTGGTAAATGTATTGTTGCTTTGCTTTGTTTACGCGTGTCATCCATTAAACGTATGCCTAAATTTGTGCCTCCTGGAAATCTGAACCCCCTACCTGGAATCTACTGACTTGTAAAACTGATTATCAGTAAATGTGTTCTTAATGAACACTATAGTTCAGTAGTTTATCTTCCAAATTGCATTTTTATTTTTAAATTAAATATAAAATCTAAAATGGTAGTTTTACTCAGAATTGTCGTAGTTACTGTTGTAAGATATATTTTTGTTGATAATGACTACCCTTTGTTGTAGAATTTGTAATTGGAGTTGAAGGTGTGGAATGTACGAGTCTGGTAATTTAGAAATATTTGTGTTTGCATGAATCTGAAATGACAGCAATGACACAGTTTTTGCATCCTTAATTTCTTTGTAAATCCAGAATAAAACTTTGACTTGCTATTCTTTCATAAAAATAGCTTAATTAAAGAATTAAGCTATTCTTTAATTTCTCTAAATTCCCAATTTTTTGTACACTTCCCTAATTATTGCCATTAATGGAGAGCAGCTATAATAGGTGGATTGTGAATTTTCAGAATTGCAAGCACAACTTCCAAATGCTCATGCTCAGATTGATTTTAGCATTCTAAAAACAAGTATTCCAGGCTGTAAAACTCAAACACTGAACAGCGACCGTTTGTGCTGATTTTAAAGCCCATTCCCAGTAAGCTCTTAGCTCTCAGCTGCTCTGTCCTCCTCCCCGCCAGAAATAGCAGCAGCAGCAGCGATGAGTCACGCAGTGTGTGAAAGATGACGTCATCCGTGTCTTCCTCTTCTGTTCATGGTGCCCAGGGCTCCAGACTGTAGGCAAAACCATGCCACTGCAGTAAGCCGACGGCTGAGACGAGAGGCCCTAGACGACCTCTGAAGGTGGTGACTGGCCTGTTGGTGTCCCCCCTCCACCTCACACTCGGCCTGGCAGAGTGCTGCTTCTTCAAGTCATCTGACTGCTGTAAATATATTTCATGTGTTTTTCATTATGTATTGTTGTTGACATCCTCACTAAATGTCTCTTGCAGCAGATGTTTTCCTGTTTTTAGAGAATTACTGTTTAGAAGTTTCCTTTGTGTTTTAATAGTTTGCTAAAAGGGGCCCTTAAATGTCAAAATTGTTTGATAAACCAAAAATCTCAAGTTAGCTTCACAAAATTTGCATATTTTTTTTTATGAAAAACCACTTTTCGGCTTTAGTGAAAAGTAATACTGTGCAATGTTATTTGGTTGCGATTTGTTTATAGCTTATACAACATTTCACTAAAGAAAGGTGATATTGTTAAAACAACAAATGATCTCATTTGAGTTGTTTGAACAATATTGGAAAACACAATACTTATTTTTGTTGGTGTCTTTTGTAAAACGCAATAAAATATTGTGGTAAAGCTTTAGATGACTGTTTAGTTCCAAATAATTTTTTATTCTCAAATATGTTGTCACCTGGAGTGGGGCGACTGTGGCTCTGTGGGAAGAGTAGTTGTCTTATGATCGGGAGGTTGTAGGTTCAATTCCAGCTTCCTCCTGCCCC
>CAEGAE010015630.1:0-13520 GCA_903067095.1 Girardinus metallicus | reverse complement strand
TATATATTTTTTTTTTTTTTTTTTTGCGCTTATAGCCCGGCAACCGGTTCATTAACTGCTAACAGTCTTATTCAGCATTGCAAAACAGGTGGAGACCCTGTAATGTATGCGTTAGCCTCAACCTTGTTGAATGACATGAGCCTATCAGGTGGTCGGCTGTCCTTGGAATGAAACTCCTTCTAAAAGCAAACACACCACTGTGAGGTACACAAGTCCTGTATAAAAACAGATAATAATGGAATGGATTACATGGTATGCGATATTTGGTAATTGGAAAATCTACAGTAATTAAAACAAAAATGTTCTGTCTTGAGAGTTGTCTCCCCAGATATTTTAATGTAATACATAATAAAATAATTTACTTTTAAACCAAAGTTGGAATATCATTTAACACCCAATGTGCAAATTACATTACATTTAATGTGCTGTAATATTTTCAATTATAAAAAACAAAAACAAAAAATTTTAAATTAGATGAATAAAATATACGCTAAATTTACTGTTAATGAGTGAGTCCTGAAGGGTAAAACTCAACTGCCTATAGTGATTAAATTTAATGAACCTTAAACCTTAGTTAGACCATTTAACTAAAAATCTATAGAAAACTGCACTGAATGCATGTTTTCAGTCACAATCAATGATAGTAACAGGGTAATAACAGTAAATCACAGTTGATTACATTATTGTCATGAGCAGGTTTGTGTTTAATGTGGTTTACAAATGGCTCTGTGTTTTAAATTCCTTAGAACTTGCAGGTTCACACTATATAGTAACACGGGTATCATCCAAACCATGGGTAAAACAGAATAGAATGCTGTCCGAAGACCTATGGTAGTTTTACATTTTTAGTTGGGTTAGAAATCAACCTTTCCAAAATGTACCGAGACAATTTTAATGAGACATGTTTCTCACAACAGTTTCCCTTAACAGTTCTTCCAATTACTGAAATACCGGGGAAATGGGTAGAATGCAGCTGAGCAGCGTTCAGAACCTCTGTCTCATTTTGTGTTGGCTTAATATATGATTTCACTTGTCTGTCATTCTAATTAATGGAAGTGCTGTACTATAAACTGCCCAAAATGTGGGATTATTTATGACTATCTAGCCATTTATCATTGGTATGATATGTGACAGAGAGAAGGAATTGAGAGTTGGCAACATTATAATTGATCATTTTTCACTTCACATTGTCAGTGACTGTGGTAAAGTCCCTGGTTGACGCTGACAGCATCACATGTTACACCTGTCAACTCTGATAACAAATATAAGCAGCATGAATAAAACAGTTTATTAAGATTTACTGAGTGTCCTGCAACTGCATGAGGTGAACACCACTTTCCACTACCTGAGCAAACACTGGAGTATTCTAGATAAAAATGTTGCAGCCAAGGATTGAGAGATCATTTAAATATGCAACGTGGTAAAAGTTTGAATCAGTGGTGCTAATGATAGTCTGAAAATTACTGATTTAGTTTAAATTTGCTGAACAGAGTCTTAAACTGGGGAGAGGTTTCTTATCACTAAATGGCCACCACTGGAAGTTCTCAAGCAATTAGTGTTTTATTTTAAATTAGCCAATGAAATTAAACTAGCACAGCATCATTCTGTTGTAACAGCTTGTGGTAAATGATTCTGTGTAATTTTGTCAGGAGTACTCTGTCATACAACTAAATGATTATGGAAACTTAGATGAACAACAGATTTCCACCTGGTGTGAATGAAACAGGTATCTACTTTGCTGCTTTACTATAAAAAATGTAACCTTTCTGAGTTAAATGCAGCAATCATCATTGAGTAAATCTTGCAGCATATTCCTGAGGCATGTGACCTCTTTGTTTAGATTTAAAATCTTGGTAAAGTACCTTTATGGGACTGCGTTCTGGTGCTTTGTAACATGCTGTTAGCAACAGGATGTGGCATGGGGTCTGTTTGTTTTCAGCACATGCCATCAGATTCTCTTAGATTGTCATCAGGGGAGTTGAAAGGTCAGGTGAATACCTCACAATTGTTCTTTTTGCTGCTCTTCTGCAGGTTTTATTAGACCCACAGTTCTGCTGAGAAGAGTCAGCTGCTAAGGAACAGCACAGTTCCCACACAATGTAGGGAGAATAGTAAAAGCAACAAGTTTGAAAACATTCAAGATACAAGTATCCATGTCTACTCAAAGGTGGAACATAATGCATTATTTAATTTGTGTATCACTTGTTTTGTGGTTTAGCAGATTAGTGCATTCAGTAACTCTTGTGTTCTGCTGTATTTTCAAAAATTACTAAATCGTTGATATTAGAGAGTTGAGGGAATCTCAAGGGTTTCTGGTTTGAGAACGTCTATACGTATTGCAGATGATGTGGTTATATTGACACCTTCAGGTCATGACATGCAGGGGAGCAGTTTGAAGATGAACATGAAGCCGCGTTATTGCATGGAGACCAGCTGTTCGGTATTTTTCAAACATAGAATGTTGAAAGAGCTGAGTTGATATAGCAGACGCCTCAGTTTTAAACTCTACTTATGGTCATGAAAAATGAGCTTCCCCATTAAGTTCATTAGCCCAAAGAAGATTTTTGTTGTTGCAGGGAGGTGGTTTGAGCTTCTGATCCAGATCTCCTTTTGTTTCCTCAGTTTTGATGTTTTCTGCAAACATCCAACTGGTAGTACACATTAGAGTGTACTACCAGGAGTGTACTACCAGTTGGACAATGTATTCTTTCTGACTAGGAAATCCCTTGGTGTCTCCCATAATGAGGAAAGAGAAAGGTCTGGATTTTATTTGTAAAACTGCTCTTCCCGTTGACTGACTGATACTCTTACACCACCACTACCTGCTTGAATCGTTATTACAAGGAAAAATGGTGTCATACTTTTATGTCTTTTAATGCCTAACATTGACTTTATCAAATTAATATTGGAAGTGAAAATAAGGCTTAGTAGACCAGGCCATCTTTGTCCAATCTGTTACTGTTCCATTTTGGTAATCTTGTTAAAACTATAACCTCAGTGTGTGAAAATCTCAGTAAATCAGCAACTTCAGACCAGTCAGTTGGCATCAACAACAGTGATGGTTTTCAAAATCACCTAACTCCCTTTTCTTCTCAAAATGAACTTTGTCAAGTCACCATTTACAGATGTAAAATGTTTTGAGATGCTGTAATAGGATTTGCTGATTTGCTTTGTAAGTTAACAGGTAGTTGTGAAAAGCATCGCTCTATCATTGCTTCTTTATTAGTTTATATTTTTGGTTTTAAGTCTAAATATTGAAAAGTAGTAAATGACGAGGCCAATATTTTATAAAGCTCAAATGTCA
The DNA here is from genome assembly GCA_903067095.1 of Girardinus metallicus. Classification (NCBI taxonomy): domain Eukaryota; kingdom Metazoa; phylum Chordata; class Actinopteri; order Cyprinodontiformes; family Poeciliidae; genus Girardinus; species Girardinus metallicus. The sequence goes on along the minus strand of CAEGAE010015630.1, from coordinate 10,216 downwards.
AATTACTCAGTGAAATAAATACAGACTGGAAAGAAAATACTTGTATATAATTTTTTGGAGTCACTATTGTACTTATTTGCATCTCACTCTCTATTCAAGCATCTGGCAGATAAAGGCCTTTGTTGCATTTCTTTACATTGTTGCTGAAGTTGTTTTATTTAAAAGGAATTCAGGGCTTTCTGAAAAAGCAAAAGCAGAACCAAAGGATCTGAATACTATGCATGGTTCATAAATAAAAAGATTGTGTTTCTACATTGGGGGAAACCTGAGGAAAATTAACTTTAATGACATGTCAAGGTAAGAATAACAATACACATCTGAAAGTCTTCCTGGACCCATAAAGCTACTCAGCTGAACTTGTCTGGAAGCTGTGGGCAGAGGAGATGACTATCATTCAGGGGATAAAACACACTTTAATTAGCTTTACCATTAGTCTATCCCTGCCAAGCCTTCTCAGTCACAACAGACCTTTAATTCTGTTTAATTACCTTAGAGATACCACTGTATGCACTCTTCCTTGACATCACAAGACAACATTCATTTCTCAACAAGTGCTGCATGCGTGTGTGTACTGCTAAGAGGAGAACACGATGTTTATCTTGTGACTGGTGGCAAGACTCTTGGGGGTGGGTGCTTTCCAGATGAGTGTTTGGAGATGACTTATTCAAGCAGTTATTCAATTATTTCTTTCTTACTTATTTTCCTGATCATTGTTTTTTCAAAGCTAAATAAAATCGTGTGACATAAACTTAAAACAGACAAAACATGCCAAATGAACAGAAATTGTTTCCTAAAAAACTGGAAATTGAAAAGAATTTTTTAGATTGATCTGACACACTCTGCTCATAGAAGTGCTACAGTTGCTAAACATTAGCAGTGCAGTAAAATCAATCACTGCATCATCAGAATTGTCTTTGGGAATTGCTCTCCATTGGTTAATATATTACAGTCATAATCAGTCAGTGCTGGCGTGGCTTTCTTTTTCGTCGCAGTCTGTTTACTTACAGTCATCCAGAGCTCTGGCAATGCAAATGAACCCATAAAGTGGCCTTATGTGCGTATTTTCCCTCTGGACATCAAAATGAGAGCAACTGAGCAGTGTTGTCTCTTATTTCACAACGCAATCGTTACTTCATACAAAACAATCAGACTTAGCTGCAAGGCTTTGTTTTTTTCACTTTTTGTTTATCTCTTGTGTAAACTTAATCACTGAGCAACAGAATAAAAAAGAAAGAGGTTTAAGGGAAAATGTGAAAAATGAGTTAGAGAGGGCAAAGTGGGAGTGCAAGGAAAAATAGAAATGATGGCTGGAAATTTGTGACGACTATAAAATAAAAGTGCACAGGAGGGGGCCACCAAGTTGTTTATATTAAGCTGTTGAGATGGCTAGGCAAGAAAATCTGTGATTATCATTCTTTGATTTGCCAAGCTTTGCAGCGATTGGGCCTTCCTTTGGTGGCAGCATTAAACTTTATGTTTATGGGTCCCCATATTAAGCCCATTTCCACGCTCCCCATTCCATGCGCTAAGTATTGACATTCCATTTAAAGTTGCCAACAACGAGAAGGGTATTTTATGACAGAAATGTAATGGAAACGAATGCAGCAAGCACTGCGGAAAAAAATATAACACAATTACAAAGACATCTTCGCATAGTTGCAGAGTAAAAGGAGATAAGCATGATGCGCCCCTGCTTTCTTTACAAGGAACAAAGGAAATGAAATTCATCACATTCCTCTGCCTTTCTAGACTTTCTGCTGCTTTGTAACATACAAAGAGAATGGTTCCTTCTAAGTAGCTCACTAACCATAGATGTGTGTGCTTCAAATAAATGAATACAGACATTAGACTTGATTTGTTAATTAATTGCGCAAGTTTAAACATGCCCTTGCTATATTTAAAATCCCAACACTACTCTGTTCAAAACTGAGAAAAAAAAAAGTCAATGCAATACCACAGATTGTTAACGTGGCCATTCAATGAAGGTACTTTGTGCACAAATGGAAAACAAATTAGGTTAAAGTCTTGTGACAGGATAAATAAAACCTTGATCAATTAAGTGGTTGAAGAGGATGACAGTCCAGCACTAAACTGAAAGAGTCCCGCTGTTACTGTTTAATTCTCGAGCCACAGAGAAGCATTGATTCTCTATGGCACCACGTCCTTATCATTACAGTCAATGCTGAGGCCAGCCCAAACCATTCTCAACAGTCGCTAATGGCTTAAAGGAATTCAGCTGTACTCATGGCAGAATTGTAATAAGCGGATTTTATGAATTTGTGGCACGGGGACTAGAGAAAGCAGAATTTTGCAGGTCATCCGCAGAACACAGTGAATGCATTAACAAAACAATTCTCTCTCATTACTTAGAATTATCTCTTTTCGCAGTGCTGAATGGAGATTGAGGTGCTAGGGAGGTCAGCTTATCTGATGAAATAAGTTGCAATGCTAATGTTTGTAACCTGCCTGAACCAATATCTCGACTGCCTAGCAAACCTTTTTCACTAACAAAATAAATGCATAGTATTTGAGTTCTGCAAGGTAAATATATATATATATTTTATTTTTTTATTTTTTTAAGCTTTTTTTTTGGGTTCTTCTCAGCCCTTTATCTGTTCCGTAAGCACACCTTTTATCTCTCAGGCATAGGACTTCAACTCACTGGGGTTCTGTCTTTGGTTTTGGCCTCAAAACAGTGTTATTCCGAGAGTACTCCCATAGGAGCTGTGTACAGAAAGAGAAGGAAGTTGTTGCAGAACAGCAGTTTGCTTTGAGATCAGATGGGTTTCTTGTGGTCACTGTGTTGTGTACTTCTCTGGCCTTGAGTTTTTTTTTTTCTGCAGACAACAGCTTTTGCAACTTGTTTAAACTGTGTGCTATCTGCAGTCATGAATTTATCATACCTATTATCCTTTCATTATAAACTGGACGAATAAACCAAGCTCTTCCAGATCTCATTCAGACATAAATTTGTGAATGATTTATGATTTTTTTTGTAGTTGCAGTTAAAAAATTTACTTGAAATATAAAAGGCTTTTGCACTATATGTAAGAGACAATTTACATACCTGAAAGCAGAAACCTGATTTTTCACATTGGGTTCAGAGAACATGAATATATTTCCAAATAAAATTTATTTTCTGAAATTGTTGCCTGAAAACTTCACGTTTGGTGTTAAAGGAAAACAAGTCAGCAAACATAAGTCAAAAATACTGAAGAGCACCATGATTTCTTGTCGTCAGAGTAAATAGAGGCAGTCGTTTCATACAGCACTGTATCCATTGTTACACAATCAACATTTTCCTTTTTTCATTCTCTAAAGTGTGTCTTTGTCCATCTGCCTTGTTGTACAATCTATTCAAATGTTGGTTGCTCGAGTTGAAGCAATGAATCTTCTTCACAAAAGCCAAGTGAAACGAAAAAACTACTTCTGTGAAACTTTTTTCATATAAATCTACTAAGGTTTCTCCCTCCAGGCTATCCTACACAGACCCTACCTTGAGACCTCCACTACTCCAGCTAATTAAATTTAAGAAGGTCAAAATACTTGTTGGAATTTAAGGTTGCCTAAATCTAATTTCTTTGTATGGGTTAAAATAAGTGCATGCCATTCAGTAACAGCTATATACAAAGGCTGATTTTATTCTGTAACCTCTAAGCTCTGAGTGCATTACATTACTGCCTTCATGATGGGGGATTTTTATGATCTTGGAAAATACAGGCTCACCAGACTAAATCCTGTACAGCCTTCAGGTAGGACACAGTGAGCAGATAAGCCGAACGGCAACTTCTCTTTTTCTGTGCCAACTCTTGGACATTTTTAGCAACGCAAGCAAGAGAGCAAGACTCCAAGTACGGCATAACCAGGTGAAAATAAATAGGTGCAGCATCTTTTTGAGCAGCCAACAGACTAAGTCTTATTTTTGTACAAAAAAAAAAATCTTTCTTTAAAACATCTTTGTCTTTTTAGGCTATATGTTTACAGTTGAAAACTACTGATGCTAAATAAAATAGCAGGTAAAATCTTTTTAATTTGATAACTGAAAGTAATACTGAATTTATTTAAAAAAAACATATGAGCAAATCAAAAGGTTTAATAATGTGTAAAACACTGGATGCATGTAAACTGTCTGCATTTTAGTTATTAACTGAACTAAAACTAAATTAAAATAGGAAAATTAAAGACTGATGAGATAATTAGTGAATTTGAAAGAATCCTATAAGTGCTGGCTTTGGTTTGATTAGGGTCATAATATGTCACATTTCATAAGATTGAGGTTGTTGTAATATAGATATATTGTATCATTCAACTTGCCACAATTAAAAATAATCCATTTAAATGTAATTATCTGAAATTTTAGCTTTTTTATGACCTAATGGGAATGACAGGGTAATATAAATGACCTGAAGTCACTTAAAAAAAAAAACAACAAAAAATGTTCAACTAGTTAGAAATTAGTACAATAAAAAAACTAAAGCAATGAAACATGTATACAAAAATTGCACAAAACAACTAAAGCATTAGTTATTAACTGGACCAAACAGATGTGCATTTACACTACATTAAAAAGATATTTTTCCCCACTCGATCTTAATCTCTGTAAGGCAGCCTCTGTGGGTTGAGGTTTAATAACTGAAAGCAGTTTCACTGTATGTTTCCACAGTAGTTAAGAGAGTAATAGTGAAGGACCAGATGGCCTTTGGGGGCTTCAGGGTTCACAAATTGCAAACATTTATCATCAACAGACTGGTGCAAACATGGCCAAATATTGCCTCATAAAATATTAAAGGAAACTTAAAATCAGCTGTTGGAAATCTAACAGACATATAAATAAATAAAGACACCGTAAAACTGTATGCGTTTTTCTGGTTTGTTTACATGTACATTATCTTTCAAAATAAATGGCTTAGTAGTGTAGCGAAAGAGATATAATCTGTTACACTATTTCAGAAACAGAAATGGATCCTCTGCAAGCACACAATAAGATACAATGTCAATATCTCATTTTTCATCTACTCAAACCCTCCTACCCAACCACATCAAAGTAAGATATTTTACAAATGCTTGAAATGACCGTTCTTAGCATTCCACCAGTGGCCACTCTGCGGTTTGGCTTAACTTACAAACTCAAAACATGATTTTTATGTTTTTTTCTGCAACCATACTCAAGAGATATTGGGTGAATATCTGACACTGCACTTATGTTACTACTGAACTCTTTCTCTCCTTTTGTAAACTTCAGAAATATGTTTCACTGGGCCTAAACATTTCCAGCTAATGTGACTAAGAAGTGTCGATGGCATGTCTTTCAGCGGTGGGTCAGGGGTCTGGTATGCGTTTTGTTCTAATATCCTGGTTTCACAGACTGAGAAATGGTCTCTGGAAATGTCTTTCAAATGAAACAATGCTTTCTTTTTAAACCCCATCCACAAGCCTTGAAATAACATCAAAGTCCAAAGTTGTTTCAAGGTTTATTTTGGCTTGGCTTCCAGTATGTTTCAACGTAATTACTTAGGAGGTCAATTTGCTTTTCTATGAAGGCAAAAAACATTTTTGTTTTATTCTAGTAAAGCACTTTACCAAGGCTTTTTTGGCGTGTTGATTTTGAAGTTCCATCCTAATGTAGAAAACATTAACACATGTATCACTTTGTCATGCATTTTAATCTTACAAAATGTGAAAAACCATAGATAACATTTTATTTAACATGCTTATTATGACTTTGTATTCATATCTGACTTTCCTGTTAAACTATTTCTTCTGTTAACGTTCCTGTCTACTTTCTGTACAGAACAATTCTATTAAATTTTGTGACAGTAATAATGAGGCAGAAAAAATGTGCTATTGAAAGCACTTTTTGTATTCTGTGGCTTCTCTCATCAGACACTAGTAGTCACAGCTGGGTGCTGAGTGAGAGGCGTAAACCCTCATGATTCAGACAACAGTCTAACCATCAGACACTGATAGTCAATAAAAATTTCATCAGCTGGTTAAAAATAAAAAGTCATGGATTTGTTTTTGTCAGCATGCCAAATTCTCCCTGAGAATGTTTATGTTTATATAAAAGTACTACAGCTGACGGAGAGAAACTGCACATTTGTTTGTCAGGACTTTATAACAACTTGAACTTTATGTTGGACAGTTGAGACATAAACTTGCATTTACTTGTGTTTTCAGCTCCTGCAATGGAATTAAGAACTACGGGGCGCTGCAGTCAACACTAATTTCTTGGCTGAACTTTGAAATTTTAAATATTTTTAGGGTCATTAACGTTGGCATTTTACGGGAAAATGCTTTCTTTGATATACATCCCCATATTTTCAAAGGTGAGTGCATGAGTTAGAGGGTATCTGATTGATAGCAGGGCAAAGCCGTTTCAGTTCACACTCACCAATCAAAGCAGCGAGTCGATATTTATGAGCCACGACGGCACGTCTCGTATTGTTTTCCACTTATGAGTGTGTGAAGGGGTGTATGGGTGTATGTGCTATTGTGTCACTTTGCAAAGCATGGCTACAGCTCTGGAAACACAGTTCTAATGAAAGCATCTCTATATGTTTAGATGGATGGCATGCTTGCTGTTGTGCTTTCAGATGTTACTCTAGAGTTTATCATTCTTTCTTTCTGTCTCCATGATGTGTCTGTATTAAAGCGTTTTATATTTATAGTTTGACCTTTGATAAGGAAAATAAAGTGCCTTGTGTTTTTTACTTGTCTCGTGATTCTTTTTTTCTCCTGTTGGTGGGTCACAACCTTATCACACTACTGCATATCTGTCTTGTGTTTCAAAACCGGAGGAATGCTTTTAATGTGCAGCTCTGAGTAAATAACAATCCAGCGTCGCCTTTTTCTACGTTTGACAATGTTGCGTATGCAATTTGATCACCACCTCAGTCAGGTTGCCACTAAATCTTTAGAACATTAGTAGAACATTAGTGTATGCTACAGAATTTACACAAGATGATTATAATAGCTATTGCTGTGCTTTGGAGATACTATGTATGCAATGATGAAGATTCAACTCAACTAATACTAAATGGCTGGAATGACCCTAACTGACACGCTTTGACCTACTTTCTGATTATTTAGCTGATACTTACTCAACCACATGGGGGCAGTCACAGAATGCATGCAATGGCTCTCAAAAATATACTCACCACTATAAGAATGTTAGGCTTCAAATTAAGTTTAAATAAACCATTTCAAAACATTCTGAAGATATATTTTATATGTGCTTTGCCTTGAAAAAAAAAATGCATACAAAATAAAAATAAAAAAGCTGTAATGTCATGGCTACAATAACCGCTTAGCTTGGCACCTTCCATCAATTAAAGTGAATCTGGTCATCCTGAGATAAAATTCTGCTGTCCTTTCTTGACATCTGCTCATTAGCATCTTTTAGCTAAAGCCATAGTTTGCAGCAAGGATCAAAATTATTCCTTCTTAGAAGTATCATTTACCAGAAGGGTACAAAAACAACATACAACATCTTATATAGACCAAAGACACAGTGAAAGTAATTGGATAAAATATGGAACAAAAGTGACCTTACAGAAAATTGGCATTTGTGCAAAACTGATGAAAAATCAAGACTTGAACTGCTAAGAAATGCTACAAAACATAATAACCCTGAAAGGAGTTGTAGAAATGTGCTGGTTGTGTTCCATTTATGACAATAGTATTTTGTATTCTCCACACATCCAGCATAAATAGAGTTGCAACAAACACACTTTTTGAGATGTAAAGTCACCGTTTAGAGTTTCCTAGTCAGAGTCCAGAACTAAATCTCACCTCATCTAAAGAAGGTTATGGGCAAAACTTGTCCTCCAAATTCAAATGACCTACAGAACTTTTGCGAGGCAGAGAAGGCAAAGACTGAGTGTTCAAATCGAATCGAACGGTTTCTCAACAATTAGTTTATGGGTCTGCACACTTATGCAACTGGCTATACAGCTTTTTTTATTTTGTTTTTATCATTTTTGTGTTGTTTTACTCCTGTCAACTTTTTTTTGGTTGAATTGTACAGAACAAATGACATAATATGACAAAAAACTATTTATAATGGCCTAAAGATTTCTTTTCCCCATCACAGAAACATGCCATGTTAACAGAGGTGTGTACACTTGGACTAAGAGCCGCTCTAGATGGCCAGATAAACAATTGGTCTGCTCCTGAGAGTCATCCTCATTTAACATTATGTATGTCAAGTAACGTCATTGACTTAGCTTTTATAAAATGTGAAGAGAAGTTGCTAAATTAACAAATCCTTTGAAAAATGTAAACTTTATTCAAGTAGACTTAGAGTAGTTTTACTATGTAGGTTTTTGTTACGTCAGATGAAATTTAAATGAAATGAACCTACCTCTTTAATTAGTACATAACAATTACTCCAAGAAATAAGTTCCGATACATCCCTGTAATAAAAAAAGACTTTTAACAAAGTCGTTTTATTCACAGTGAATGTGAATAAAAATAACTACTTGCATTTGATATGAGGCATTCCTTTTTTGGCTTGAAGCTTCTTTGAACTATTAAAGGTTTAAAATGAAGGGATGTTTTTATACATTACAGATACATATCTTGTCAAAATCACCTAATTTACCATAATTAAGACATTTTCTTTTATCAAAGGAGCATCTGCTAGCTATATTGCAGGAAACCTTCTCCTTATGAATATGTAAATCAGTGTTGAACCTGAAAGAATCTGCAGAAAGCTGCAGGCCAAACCAGCCAATGATAAAACACTAAGATATGAGAAATAGCATTACAGCGGATTCAAATGAGTCAACAGTACGACCACCTAAGATAATCCACAATTAATAACACAAAGACATCAGATGTTATCTGCTCTGGTCAATCCCTAATGACAGGGAATTAGATGAAGTCAAGTGTGTCAACAACATTAATGGTCCAGATTATCTCCCTAGACTGATGTAGCTTGGAGAAAAGCTCAAGTCAGGCAGCTCAGTGGTTCCTGTAAGTGTCACCTTGTTTTACAGCTTGGGAATGGCAGTTGGATTTTGAGGATCTGGAACTGCTCAGAGAGAAATGAAACTGATTTAATGGGTCAGCAGTGCTGTACATTGTCAGGGATAGGGTGACGGGTTCAGGAATCTTGATATTTATTCCAGGAATGAAGTTGAAACTGTAGTTGAAGTGCATAATGCGTCACGGTTTTATTTGTCCCACACATTTTTGTAATGCAGTTTAGATTTAAATGATGCCTAAAGCTTATTTTAAAACCTTGGTCTCTCTTTATAACCTCAGAGTGAATGCTCAGAATCACTGGACAGGGAAAACATCTAGATGTTTAACAGAGGTTCACTTGATATTGCTATATCGATTCTGCTTCAGACTTTAGACAAATTTCTCATGCCCTAAAGGTAACAAGAGAAAATAAAAGTGAAAGAACTCACACATCCAAGTTTTCAAGGCCTTTGGGAAGAAATTAAGTTCGGTTGGACTTTAAAGAGGCTGTTAGACGGAACGTTAGACGTGATTTTGCCATCAACCTTTCACTTGTTCCACCATCTGCTATTACAGTAAAACCTAAAAGCTGCTGCTCGCCTGTGCAGTCTGTGCTCTGTGCCATAGAGTAGTTTACTTTATGAGGTCCAGCATATTATCCCTGGAATTGAAGCCCGGAGAGGGGAAAAAAACCCATAAAATGTAGAGCAGCTGGACAGACCGCCAGTCGTTTTTCTCTATAAACGTTTATTTTTGGCCTATTATTTTAATTTTGTGCGTGTGTTTTAAAAGGTAATATCGCATAACAGTACAAAGCAAAAAAAAAAAAAAAAAATATATATATATATATATATATATATATACATAAACAATTATGATGAATGAAAACTACTATTAATCAAAGTTTGGCTTAAAATTTGCCTCAACTATAAAGAACATGTATCTTGCTAACTAGCAATGGCCAAACGTTTTGCCACCCTGGCCAAAATTAAAACATCTTACCTACATATTGTCTAGGAAAAGATTTATTTTTCTTTATTAAAAATGCAAAAACAAATGTCTTTTTTATTCTTAAAAATAAACTAAACACATGCTATAAAATAGATAAAAAAAATTATCATTTAAAGACAGACAAACATCCTATTTTTTTTTTTTTTTGAGGCTCTAGTGGCCTTTATTTGAAAGTAGCTTGACAGGAAATTAGGGATTGAGAGAGGGAGAAGACATGCAGCAAATGTCACCAGGCTGG
>CAEGAE010015622.1:0-13720 GCA_903067095.1 Girardinus metallicus | reverse complement strand
TAATATAATATAATATAATATAATATAATATAATATAATATAATATAATATAATATAATATAATATAATATAATAATTCTGACATAGTTTAGTTAAATTACAAAACCCATTAAAATAGGTGATGGATTTGTTATTTTGGTGGATATAGAGTTGTTATATGATTTAATCATGTCAGAAAATTCAATGATGAGTTAAAACAAGCTTTCTTTGCAAGTAGTTTTGTCTGTTGTCTGGTGCTGATTGCAGTTTACAATCAAAAGCAAGGCACCCAACGTCACTATGGTAACACAGCGTGCACGAGAGCTTGGGGGCGTGGTGTATCATGGGAAAAGGAAACTGTAGTTAAATCGGTTCTAGCTTCCTTATTGAAAAAGGGCAGCACAAAAAGACATTTTTGACTGTACCACAAAGGTAAAAAAGGGAAAGTCTTTGCTTGTTATTTTCAGTAATACGCTATGCACGCAACCTTTTGGCCTTTAACGATCACGCTAGAAAGTGTTAAGTCTAATGCTAAAGTTAGCTAACTAGCTTAATGTTGCTAACCGTTGTAAATAGTGGGGATAGTTGAATATTGTTTGTGTTGAAATGTATACATAGTCATAGTCATAGTCACACGCAAAATGCAAATGTAAACACGCGTGCAGCTGACACTTCTGACATTTCGGCTTCAAACCGCAGGTATCGGCTACTAATGTCTGAAGGAAGGATGCCCAAGTTTCTCCCTTCTGACACCGAAGGCTTCAGCTCGACTCCCGTCAAGACTAGCCAAGATAAAGACGTCCACACAGCCAAATATTTGGATAACGGCGTTGTGTCTGACGATGAAGAAACGTTTTCGCTGCTTTCTCCCATCTATCACGACAGCGACGAAGAGGAGCTGAAGTACACTCCAGATCAGCAGACCTCACCCAGACACAGCAAGGACGGGAGACTCTGGGCAACACCAGCTAGGTATTGCTGTGGCTCATACACACCTTTGGTGCTTCTGTTGAACATTTCAGATTGTATTCCCATCTGTTTGTATCATTTATAGATCCGAGCTGCCTAGGACGTCTTTAAAGAAGAAGCAGAGTGTGCCTTTGCAACTTGCAGGCTCACCTCCACTCAGTGCATGGGAGGCATGGCTGGTGAGCAAAGCAAAGGAGGATCATCTTAGGCTTGAAAGGAAAGCAGAAGAGGTAAGAGGATTTTTCTCCTACTGTTGATTCATAATTAAAACGAACACCCTTCCACTCAGTATTTTATTGAGCAAGTAATATCACAGAATCTATGCTGAATTTTTAACGTTTCCCAATACAGGACCGCTTGCTCAGAGAGAAGGAAGAACAACAAGAAAGAGAAAGAGAGCAGAAGAAACTTGTCATGGAAGAGAAGATCGGAGAATGGTTAAAAACTAAAAGGGAGCGAGTAAGGATATGTGTTTTTACATGACAAAAAATTATGTAAAGCTTTATTGTGACATAAAATTGTGTAACAGACCTGACAAAATTGAGTATTTCTTTTAAAAATCTGTTTTGTCATAAGGAAAGGCAGGAGCAACTTGTAAAACAAAGGAAAGAGACGGAGGAGATGCAGAGGCAGCAGGAAAAACAAAGGGAGATCGAATGTAAATCCCAGCAGAAATACAGAGACTGGCTGCAAAAGAAGAACCAAGAAAAACTTGAAAAAGAAAAGAAGGAGAAGGTCATATTTCTTATTTTGATTTTGCTTCCCAAAAAGCTTAGAAAAGAATGCGGAAGCCTTTTTGTTTTACGTAACAGATGGAAGCTGCCCTGAAGGAGGAGCAGGAGAGAGAGCGCCGTAGGAAGGCAGAGGAGAAGTTTAAGGAGTGGCTGACGAAAACCAACGAGAAAATCAGAGCTATTCCCAAAACACGTTCTTGCTCTGCAAGTAAGATTGTTGAAGTGACCAAAATTATGAACTGAAAAGTATTGATTTATCTAATATAAGTGCAAAAACATTATTTTTTTATTTCTGAGCTATGTTGGCTTTATTTTGCATGTTATTTAATAATTGTAATGGATTCTTTTCACTCAGGCCCCTATGACAAATTACACCCAGCACCAAGCTTCTACAATCCAATCCCCTGGAAGCCGATTCATATCCCTCCTCCACAAACATCTCCAAACAAAACATCTGAGAGGAAACCACAAAGGCAGAAAAAAATTAAGGAAAATCCACCCTTTACCTACAGACAAAGAAACACAGCCAGCACAACACGTTTTCTGAACAGAAGATGACCCAAACAGCTCGGTGATGCAGAGAGCTTAGACACTCATGACTCATGTAAACCAGCACAGCTTTTTCAAGAAATCTCTGCTGAGTCATGAAAGGATTTATGTTCTTTAAGTACCTTTGCTGTATTTACTTGTTTCTAATTCATTCACTTAGCTTACAACAAATCTGAGTAAGTTTTTTGTTTTTAAATTAAGTTCAGAAAGTAGTTAATTTTTTATATTGATACTTAATTGTTGTTTTATACCTTATTATTTTTTTTGTAAATAGTGACTAAACATCTTCAGCGTTGGCATGTATTTTAATACTCTGTTAAAGGATCAGTTCAACCCCGTGTTAAGTAAAATAAGTGTGATCAACTGCTGCCTCTTGTCTTATTTTCATCTTGCAGTGGTTAACAAAACCACATTTTCCTCTGTTGTGTGGTCAACATGTGTTGACCACACCACAGAAAAGATGGTATCTGCTTGTCACGGCCAAAGATAGAGCCCAGTTTGGCTCAAGTGGCCCTCACACTCACACATTGTTCTGGGTCCAGCTGTGCCTTGTTCTTCTGTGGGCTGAGATGACGACAGAAACGAGTGTGGGGGTGGGCAGAGGGAGACAGGGAGAGAGAGCAATTGATTTAGAGCAGAATCCTCATTCTGGGTTAGCATCTCACTGTGATGCCAATGTGTGAAGCCTGAGGTAAAAATGATTTCAATTACACTTTATTCTGAATTGATCATGATAAAATGCTGTTGTACGTTTTGGCTGATGTGTTTTGCTCTCTGTGCCTGTTGTCACCTGCTGTGGAATGTGTTATTTGACAGCAGTCAGACAGGGGGTCCTTAATGTAGGACATTTCTAAAAACTAATGAGATGTTTTGGGTTTTATGGCAGCCTGCTTATATTATGTAGGTCACAGAATTTGTTTTATGTTTGCACATACTGGACTTACAGTGAGCCCTCAGAGTAAAATGTCTTGCGGATAAACTAATATACTTAAAACGTATTTTAGAAGCATTCATACTTTTTAAACCTTTGACAATTTTTTTTGGGAAGGAGTTTGTGATGAATCAACGCAATGTGAGGCACAGTTGTGAACTAAAAGTGAAACAATAATTTTTTTTTCTTTTTTTTTAGATTTTTATTTTTAAAAAAGTGGCATTAACTTATATTAAGTCTTCTTGTTAATAGAAAATACAGCTGTAAGTCTTTTGATGTATGTGGACATCTTTGAATATCTAGACAAATTTTAACCATTCTGTGAAAAATGGCTAAGGGTCAGTCAAACTGGATGGAGAGAGTTACTGAAGGGGGATGAACATTTGCAAACTGTGACTCATTGTTTTTGTGTTCTTCTGATGGAAATGTCAAAGGGTTTAACAGAGAAAACACTTTTGCTAATCAGTCTCAGATCACTGAGCTTTATATCTGCCTCTTCCAGGTACAGTGACCTCTTTATAGACCTTGAGCAGAAAACCAATATCCCAAGATGCAGTGGTGCAAGTGGGCTGGAAGCTGGAGGTCACATTTGCCAAGACAGGTAGGAGGCGTGTCCTTTAGGTTCTCAGAGTGAAAGAAACTAGAATAGGACGACGAATGACGGTTAAAGGGCAAGAGTACAGACTTCAGCAGAGGAGCTGATAGCGTAGTGTTAACGAAGGCATCACGAAGAAACTGATTTTCTATTTAAGGCTTTGTTTCTTTACAAGAAAGCAAACTGAGTTTTAATGCCTTTGTTTTTTTGAGGTGTGTTAGCACTTTGGTTTAGATTGGGTTAGAATGACAGAAGAAACACACTGCTGGATTGGATTTGACTTTTTTTATATGCACATTTTCTAACCTGAATGGGACATTTTAGCTCTGAACTCCATTGCTCGATATGTTGCCTATCTTGTGAATCTTATATATCCTCACAAAGATGTGATTGAGCTTTATGTAAATACTCTCTCCTGTATTGACACAACTTACAGGAAACCAGTTCTGTTGCAAAGAGGCACAAAGGTCTTGGGATACTGCATTTCAGGCTCTGTGTTTTTGTCACCATGCAGTCTGCCGAGTCAGAAGTTGAAGACTCCTTTGACTTTCTTTTTAAAATCATCCTGGTCGGGGACTCTGATGTTGGAAAGACCTGCATGGTGCAGAGGTTCAAGTCGGGTATATTTATTGAGAAGCAGCAGAACACCATTGGGGTTGACTTCACCGTTCGAACACTGGACATTGATGGAAAAAAGGTGAAGGTGGGTACTTTGTAGTTCTCTTCATTTACATAAATGTTTTCTAGAATGAGCACTACAAGGAAAGGGCTGAGTATACTGACTTATTTCCTTGTGCAGAAGATGTCCTTAATGAGTGTCATGTAAAATTTATCCATATTTATGAAACTCTTGGTCACTGTTCTTAAAGTCACCATCTACCATATACTAATAAAAATAATGCTATGCTTGTATCATTTCACTTATTGTTGTTGCCTTTGTGTTTGCTCTCTGGGTGTGTTGGTTTGTTATAAGCCAAGTTATTTTAGAACATTATTAATATAACAAACATAACGCTATTTGTTCCAGTTAAATACACTGTATTTTGATGATACCTAGCCCACACTGTTAAACTGGTTAACCCATATTTTTGGTGTTGTGTCATCCTTCAGATGCAGGTGTGGGACACAGCCGGACAGGAGCGTTTCCGGACCATAACACAGAGCTACTACCGCAGTGCACATGGAGCCATGGTGGCCTACGACATCAGCCGCCGCAGCACGTTTGAATCTGTTCCCCACTGGATCAGGGAGGTGGAGCAGTACGGAGCAGCCAGCGTGGTAGTGATACTTGTTGGTAAGTATTTTCATAGTGGAGTAGTATCTCATTTTACAACCACAAATCTCAATTGGCTTTTTTATAAATACATGGGTTTCAATTTTTCTTTTTTTTTTTTCTGTACTAATATGGTGCTGGAAATTTTGGCTTGCATTTGTTTTTAAACCCCCAAACCGCGACTAGTTGCAAGTACAGCTGAAATCTTCTATACAAAATATCTCAAATTAATTCTTTCTCTGAACACAGGTTGGCTAGGGCATTCTTTTAGCTAACTAATTCTTCTAAGTAACTCAGTCTGCTGTAGCCCCAGCTGTATGTTTAGATGGTGAGCCTCCATGCAAAATCAAACCTTTTGGATCCTCTAACACACATGATGCTGCCACCACCATGTTTCACATTGGAAACTGTATGTTCAGGGTGATGTGCAGTTAGTTCTTCAGAGCACATCACATTTTTGCTTGTAGGATATAATGTGGTGTTTTTGTTTCATCTGACCAGGATTTCTTCTTCTTCTACATAATTGCTCTGTACTCTTACATGGCTTTTCTTTAAAAAGGACATTATTTATTTTTTGTTTAACCATGCCAACAATGTAATTTTTGGATGTTTACTGCTCCTCCTGAGTTACTATGGTCCTAAAGAGTTGCTTTACTCTCCTTTATTTTCCACTTACAAATGACACACTGATGTTTTTCTATCCTATAAAATACATTGAAGTTTGAGGTTGTCATGTGATGAAATGTGAAAAAGGATTTAATTATTAAAGAGTTTCTCTTTAGCAACAAAACTGAACAGTATTTTTCTTAATTTCACCACATATTGAGTTGATGCTTCTCCTCATATAAAAAGTATATTTTACTGATTGAGAGAATGATGAAAATCCAGACCCTGACATCCTCTGCTCTGCAGGTAACAAGTCGGACCTCCATGCCCAGAGACAGGTGCTGTTTGAAGACGCTTGCACTCTGGCTGAAAAGAACAGCCTGCTGGCTGCTCTGGAGACGTCGGCTAAGGAGGCCCAGAACATAGAGGCGGCCTTCATCCTCATGGCTCGGGAGCTGCTGGCACGCAACGGCATGGCCATCACAGATCAGAACTCTCATTGCTCTCCCCAGTTCATGCTGAGTGACTGCTCTCACCCAATTCAAGCCTCCGTTTCTGATGACAAAAAGTGCGGGTGCCGAACAACCTGAGTCAGATTTAGCATTTGATACAAATTTGAAGATGGCCTAATGGATTGGTTGTTCAACCAGGAAAGAACCTTCTTTAAAGGCAATGTTTGTTTTAGGTTGTGAGACAAAGATTTTATACATTTTCTTGTCATAGTATTTATGAATCTTTTTGGGATCTTTAACAGGTTTGTAATATTCTTCTGGGGGATTCTGACAACAAGCCATGCCTTTGCCTGAGGACTTTGTACTAACATCTCACCACAGTAAACACTTTCACTCTACATTTAGCTTCCTTTATCTTTTAAATTGCTCCTTTACAAAATATTGCTTTTACAGTACATTACAAAGTATCAGTCTGCAAGTTTCCATCACTTTCAAATCTTCATTACAGAACAGGTGCAACTTTCTCCAAGTCATTTAATCTAGCAAACTTTCATGTTCACTTGTCAAACAGCACCTCATTTTTAATTCAACAGTGCAATGCTGTCAACATTACAAAAACATAAAAAGAGAATAAAATCAAAATACTGCATTTTTCAAGGTCTAAACTGAACATTGGCAACTTAATTTTCTGAGCATTAACCCTGATTTAAAAACCAATCAGGATGGAATATATCAACCAAAACAGTATAAGAAAAAGGGTGTTTTATTTAGAAAAAAAACTTAATCTTCATTTCAGTAATGAGAATTATTGAAATGATAAAATAATAATAAAATTAATCTTCATTTCAATAAGTGCTTTTGACCTTAAAGCCTAAGGTCAAAACCACATTTGTGCCAATGTAGCCTTTGCTCTAAATTGATTTAAACATTCTTCGATATATTGTGTGCTGTAAAAAACCTGACAGCTAATGTAATTGGTTTAAAAGCAGGTAAATGTTATACATTTTAATGCATAAAACTATTTTTAGACTAAACAAAAAAATAATCAGGCAGGTTAGACTGACAGTTCGTCTCTGAAGTATACACAATTCTTTTAAGAAAAAAAGTGTTTGTGATGTGAACAGTTAGACTTTGATTAATAATTTCAAAATATTGTGTGGATATGCGAGATTTACCCTGCACATCTTAAAAACAAGAAACCAAATGGGAAAAGAATTATAAACAATAAAAAACCTGTAATAACTTGATAGAATAAGTGTGCACACCCTTAAAATAACCACTAAATCCCTTTTGATTAATCTTTAGTATTTACTCTTTATGAATTCACATCCACCATCAATAATTATGAAACATTAAAATAAAGTTCTGTTGTCTAACTAAATTCTGCATGTGCATCCTGTTGCTAAAGGGATAGTCGGTAGATGGCTTACAAATGTTCAAAAGGAACCCATGGTACAAAGGTATCAGACAGGAGAAGGGCATACAAAAAATAATTTACGGCATAAAATGCATTTTGTGGTATAAAGATGAATAATTGGAGAAAGTATCGGAGTACAAAGGTTATTAAAACACTGCACTTTTTGCCAGAATTGATCAAAAGATGAAATTAACATTCTTTTATTTACATAACCTGAGGTTTTTAGTCAATATGGATAAAGTTCTGATTAACTTCAAATACCAAAGATATGTCTGCTTGATAGTTAAAAGTAAAATGAGATTTTACACAGTGAATCAAAGCCAGGGATCTCCAGCTCCAGTTCTTGAGAAACACTCTCCTACACTAATTATCTCCTCAATACTAAATTAGGTTCTGCAGAGACCTGTTGGTGAGCCATTAATTTAGTTACAAAATAAAGTTTAGGGAAACTCTAGCCAGAGACCAGAACCACATGTCTTTGGTGTCAATTAAAGTGGGCTGTGGGAAATGGATGTGTTCCTACATATCGAGATCTGGAGAACGTTTGGAAGGCAGAGTGAAAGAAAACACTATCAAGTCAAGATGTGGTATCGTGATGCCTACTAAAGAAGGCTGAATGCTGAATTAGAGCAAAAGAATTAGCTTGAGGTTGTGCACACTTATGCTTTTTTAAACGGTTTCTTTGTTTTTCCGAAAGCAAACAAATCCATACATGATATGTGCCACATTAATGGTTGAAAGAGTTTTCAAATGATTTATCATGTTCTCTTTTCTTCAATATCATAAAACCTGGCATGTAGACTTTAAGAGCAGCTGTAAATTGTAGTGTTAGGGTTATAACTGCTTGTTACATATACTCTGAATTGCACAGTAACAGCCAAAATACAAAGAAAGGTTTTAAAAAAAAAGAGAAGCTATTTGAATATTCCCTGGTGCTACTCTAGGGGCCAGCCTTCCTGCTGGAACACCAACTCCAGTGCCTCTTTCACATCCTGCACCACGAAGGAGGGCTGTGTGAGGATGGGGTCGAAGCGGAAGTCCCTGTGGCCGTGGAAGATGTGCTGCTCAGTAACCGTTTGCGCCGGGTCTGACGGCAGCTCCTGCTGGTCTCTGCTGTACACTCCTGTACAGACCAGGATGGAGCTGCAGGCCTCGGGGAGATCCTCCTCTGACCTGTAGGCGACAGTGGCGCCGCCCATTTCCGCCGATGTCATTTGACGATGGTCGTCGACCGACTGAGCGGTGGGATCTGCTCCTCCTCTGCAGCTCTTGGCCTGCACTTTGGCTTTGGTATGCTTAGAGGCCTGAAGGTAGCGATTGTAGAGGTTGGCTCCATATATGTCTGCCATGGGATTGTCTCTGTTGGGCAAAAGAAAACTTTTGTCAAAATAAGAATAATTGTGTTATGATTATTCTTATTCTTCTTAGTGTAAAACCCTGACCAAATAAACTCACCCGATAGCATAAAGCGTCTTCACAGGTGTGTTCCAGCCGAGCTTCTCCGCCTGCTGTCTAATCAGCAGCTCGGCGTAGTTATAAGTCACCACACTCGGTTTACCAATCAGAGCCTCATACTTCAGATCATAACCTGTGACCTTCTTGTACAAATTCTCTAAGCAAACCAGGAACATGCCATGTCCAAACCTGCAACATGAGAAATACTCAGTATTCAATGCTTCAAAATTAAATATTTACGTGTTTGCTATGACTTGCAGACAAACCTTGGATTTTTCGCCTCTGCCATCCACAGCAGGTCCATATTGCAGGCCAGGACCGGGATGTGAGGATACTGGGTCGAGCTCCACGTATTGCCCAGGTTTCCGTTGGTTAAGAGAACGTCAATGATGAGCTGAAGGTTGGTCTCCCATCTGATTGGCTCACCGAATAAAATTATGGCTGCAGACATTAAAACAAGATACGGTCTGTATAGAAGTTAACTTTCATAAAATATCTATTCATGACGCCAACCACAGTTATTTACACCTCTGATGTGTAAAAAGTCGTAAAATAAGACTATGTTATTGGAGCAGCACAACCGCGCACTGAACATTTAAGAAGAACTGATCTTTAATTTATACATTTACTCTCGTAACAACTTGTCCAACAGGATCCCCAGTGGCACAATTATTGATAAATCTGGCACTTTAAAAGAAATGTAACTGAAGCATTTTATTAATGTATACTTACCTTTGTTAAGTTGATCAGAGTTTTGGGGAACTTTGGATGGTTGGTATCAAAATAGCAGAACTATTTATTTTAGCCACTGGCCAGGGTAAGGACTACAGATATCTTGCCACTACTAAAAAATCTCTGTGTGAGAACTGCAGCAAAGGGTGGCAACTTGACGGTTTCAAAACAGTCTTAACAATGAAAATGGTGAAACCAGGCTATCTGATTTGTGTACTTGTGAGCTGCAAACCTCTTAAAACAGGTTGGGTTACAAATGTTTATCAGATAAAAAATTTCAGATTTTCAGATACACTCCACTTGGTTTGAGTAAAAAAAATGATGGCTATGTGGAGAGGCAACCGAGATTGCTACTGAAGTATGGTTGAAGATCTGTGTTACTGTGGGTCTGTTCATGTGATTGGCATCATGAACTCTTCAAAATATCAGAAACTTTTAATTAAAAACCTGCTGGACTTTGGCAGTTAACTAAAAAATGAGATCACTGGGTTTTTCAGTACAGCAGTGATCCAAAACACAGAAATGGTTCACCAGGCCTGAAAGCAACTTCTATAGCCATTTCAGGACCCACACCTAAATCCTACAGAAAAAGTGTGCAGTGAAGAAAAAAAAAGAGTGATAAGAGACAATCCTGAAATCTGTATTATCTATATACAACGAGGAACGATCAAAAAGGTCTCTTTGTATGTTCCAACCTTGTAAATTGTTATAGGAAAGCACTAAATGCTGTCCTGTTGACAAAATATATCTGTACAAGGCAATGATTATAGTTACAGATTAGTTTGGTTATTTTGATCAGAAACAATGTCTTACAGAAACAATTCCTCCCACTGAATACATAAAACTAATTAGTGGATGAAATAAATATGTAAATTTATGCTACTGCTCTTGCTTGTTGACTGCTGGAGATAGGCACAAGCACCCCTCTCGACCCCACCAGCATGTTGGATAATGGATGGAGATAATGCTACTAAAATAAAATGTGAAATAATTTTAAGACTTTTTACACGTTTTCATAAGAAGGTGCCAAAAAAACATGTCTATGTTTGTATAAGTTGCCTGTTTGAGGGAGACATACCATCTATTGGCCGTAAGTCCTTGTTGGGTGGAATCTGGAAGAAATTCAACAGTTAAGTTTGACGTCTAACTCATGACACGTAAACAGGATACAACAATCAGTGGCACTTACAAAGTCTTTGGGCCTTCTGTTGTGGTCCACAATATCCAGGACAGGGTACGCCTCTCTAACCATATCTATGGTGACCACGTCCTCAAAGCCCAGGCTGGCGTTTTGTGAGTTAAAGGTCACAATCAGGTCATATCAGCAAGTTCAAAGAACAAATTTTCTGAAGGTGTTGAAAACACTTTTCTTTAGAGATAAGGGCCAGGTTAATCAATCAATCAATCAATACATCTGGGACTGGGACTCAAACCTTGAAATGTTTCATTGCTTTGTGTGGCAGCATGTACCAACCCAAAGCAGTACATCATTTTGTGGAAGGTAAAGGCTTAATCAATGGTATCTGAACCTGTCAGCTTCTAACTGACCCTGACTGTATTAAAAGGTCGGAGGTCGTAACTTTGTAGTCTTAAAGAGAAAGAGTCCTGTAAGAACTGCCGTGAGGCTTATTGTACCAGCCACAGATACTCACAAATTTAAGTAATTCAAATGGAAAAAGGAAGAACGTGAATGGCAAAGTGCACATTTAATCTGCCTCTAATCTGGGTAAAAACTGTTCAGTATACTAGCAATACTACAACATCAATTACACAGAGGGCATCAGCAAACAGTGTACCTTAATATTTTGTGAGAACTGTTTTGTTCTTTGTTGACATATAGAGTAAAATTATGCTTTTACCATAACCCCTTTTGGTTTATGCTGTGATTTCTGAAAAGTATCTTAAAACCCAGCATGACCCCCAGTGCCTGTTTCTAAATCACCTCACTTTGAACTAAGTTACCCAAACATTTAAACAAAAGGAAGGAATCTGTGAAAAGGCTTCGCTGCTGCCATGGGTACAAAGATTAAATGCTGATAGCGAAGTGGAGCTTGCACCAAAGCACACTAAATCAACAGATCATGTACAGACTGGCTTAGGCAAACAGCCAGCGTGAGCGGAGGAACCGTCAGATAAGATAGGATACTTGTGAGCCACCTCCTCAACAGGACCCTGACCGGAGACCAGCACGCACTTTTTGTGAAACTGGGTAAATATTCGCAGAGGACTGTGGGACAGCATCACCTGGTCTGGAGACACCTGAGGAAAGAGGAGAGAAAAGAAAGCTCATGAAAACCCAGAGGAGACAAAAGAAGCTAATTTAATGGCTTAGATGTAGCTCGGTTTACCTCAACCTCGAGCAGATGAGACAGATGCTCAGCTTTAGTCTGCCTCATGCAGTTCCCTGCATTTGTAACAAAGACCACAGGAACCTTGTACTTCCCATGGCGGTCCACCAAGTTTCTGAAGCACTGCTTGGCTGCTGGGATCGGGGTCCTGCCTCGGACCAGGACCCCATCTATGTCAAAGAGGAGCCCAAAGGAGCTGGGGTCCTGCAGGAGGAGGCAGAGGGGCCAGAGTGGGGTTGTTCATTAATATGTAGACAGGATGAGAAAAAGACTTAGTTTTTGGCAATAAAACCCTCCAGATGGGTTTAATGTGGAAGATCATAATTAGGCCCGCTGTTAGATACAGGTGGAGGATCTGTGATGCTGTGGGCCTGTGTCTCTTCTAAAGGGCCACGGAAATGTGTAACACTACATGACATCGTAGACTCAAAAGTCATGTATAACAAGGCTGTAAAGCATGATTTCTTTTAAAAGGTCATTATCATTTTGAACTCTGTCAGGCCAGTCATGGAGAAAGAAGCCACTACTGCAAAAGTAACAAAAAAAAAGCAGTTAATGTTTGCAAATCCATTCAGTGACAACTTTCTTAATTTTGTCTTGTGGTCTGAGGAAACAAAAATTGCTTTTTGACAATAATAATCATTTTTACATTTGATGGAAAAAGAGAAAGCTTGCCAACTTGAGAACAGCATCCCAACTGTGAAGTATAGCGGTTGGCAGCATCATTCACAAAATGGATGACATCATAAAGACATGGCAGTGGAAATGCTGAAGACACTTTTTAAGACACCAACAGAAAAGCTGATGCTTGGGCATGAGGATAATGTCCCTCAGCGAACAGCCAAGCTAACAATAAAATGGCTTTAAGGACTTAAAATCTTATGTTTTGCAGTGGCGATCACAAAACCCTGATGTCAATCACATTAAAAAAAATTAAAAATATGTGTAGTGTTAGAAAGGCCCCTATAAACCCAATTCATTACACCAATTCAGTCAATATTTGGGTCAAACTTTTCATTAACTATGGCGAGAAGGTTGTCAAAGATACATGCCCAACATCACACAGTTTACAAAGCATTATTTGACATGAATTAATTTTATGTCAACTCTGGAGTTTAAAAGCAGGTAACAAAATGTCTCACTCATTAGTTTTGAATTTAGCAAATACAAGAAACCATGGTCATTATAAGCAAACTAAAACAGGAAGATTAGGACGATTTAGTCTCAGTTAATGAGGAAATTTTTAATTTTAACTTGTGTACGTGTAGGGCTGAAACAATTCCTCGAGTGATTCGTGTACCTCGATTATTAAAATTCCTCGAGGAAAACTGATCTGCCTCGAACCCTCGTTATATTATGTTTTATTATTTAGCGCACCGTGTTCCGGCCGGGACTTTATTTACTCTCTCACTTCCGCCTGAGTTGTTGACGAAAGCTAAGTGTTAGCAGCATAATGTCCAGTTTTCAAGTTCGGCCTGGGAGGATTTTATTGAGTCATGATAATGTCTGGGTTTTTGTCTTTTTCCGGGGGACCAATAAGCATCTTAAAATGACGGCAGCGATGCGGGATTATTTATACAGATAAACGGATAGACGGAACACGGCGGGCGGCTGTGCTTTAGATGCGTAGCTTTACTGAAAATACCGGAAAATAAATTTCATATCATCCCGGTCGCAACA
>CAEGAE010015617.1:0-22800 GCA_903067095.1 Girardinus metallicus | reverse complement strand
GTTTGGTGCACATTTCTTTTGGAGATTCACATCAAACTTAACGTTAAATCTTTACTGAGATTCTAGACAAATGATTTTAAAAAAACTATCTGTCTGGGCAAGATACATACTTACATATACATACATACATACAGACATACACAAATACATATATATATACATATAAACATATACATACACCCACACCTATATATATACACACAAATACATATATATGTATTTGTGTGTATATATATATATATATATATATATATATATATATGTGTGTGTGTGTAGGCGTGTACATACACATACACATATATATGTGTGTGTGTGTACATATATATGTATATATATATATGTATATATATATATATATATATATATATGTACACACACACACACACGCACGCACACACACCGAATGGTGTGAAAAACTGTTTGCCCACTTCCTTATTTCCTTTCTTTTGCATGTTTTTTTCACATTTAAGTGTTTCAGGGGTAAGGTAAGGTTAGGTAATTTATACAGCACATTTTCAGCAGCAGATCATCAAACCAATTTTAAATCCTTGCATAATTTTTGTAATTCAGCATGAAATGCAACAGCATCTCAATATGATTCAGGTCAGGACTTAAGAATAGGCCACTCCAAAGTCTTATTTTGTCTTGTCATTTTTAGAGATGCACCGATCTGTTAATTTCTGTAACTGTCCGATATTGAGAAAAATTCTAGATTGAGTCTGTGATAATGTGCCCTATTCATTAGTGCCCATAATTTATTTTTTCTTTTTTATGTTGAAATATTGTAAATCATGTGATATATGCATATATATCCTATATTTTCAGACTAATGCTAATCATAATCAGAGTTTGAAATGAATTTAATTGTCACAAAACATTATATTTTACTTTATTTTGAAAAACTAACTGTCGGTGCGATTCCCTGCACACCCGTTTCAAGGGGCGTGAAAAGAAAACCTAAAGAATATTATTGTAACAGGCTTTATTGGGTATTTACATGACTATTTTGGTTTAGGACAATAAGTTTCAAGTTTTCAGTAAGCAGAAAGGCTGATTAACATTTCCAACACACTGTTGGGGTGTCTTAAAACACAAGCAAGCTGTTGCTCACCCATCAGTGTTGAGCTGCAGCTTGGGTTCTTCATTGCAGAGTGCAGGCAGGTCATAGGATTCCTTTTTTCCACTGGTTACAAAACTGGACTTTTCAGACAGTGTGTGAGAGATCTCTTCTACAAATGCATAGCTTGAGTTAAAAAGTTTGTCAATCATTCTAACACAAACAGTACAATATTTAGGTATTAATGAAAGCAAATCCATAACAATGTACACCTTTGCCATTTGTTCTGTCTATGGTATAAGTTCACCTCGATGTTCAATTCAGTTTGTTGCAATTTATTCAGTGTATATTTAGCACCATATATCATCTCAACATTTTCTAAAGAAATCCAGCTAAATATATCCAGTCAGTCTTGCAGAAATGATTGAGTATTGACATTAATGAGGTGAAATGTGATGGAAAATGTGTTTGTCTACTTATGACCTAAAGTAAAATGACAATGGATTTGAAAGGGCAGCTTCACATTGCACTGTCAAACAAACTAAGACCTTTGAGAAACTCATCTTTGCAAGTAAGATTCAATTGAGTATAAATCTGTCTGCATGAATGAATTGAATGAAGTATATGCAGTCTGTATATTAATTGGATTTTCTGTCATGAAAGTGGCTCGAGACAAATTTTTTTTTGTTAATTGGTGCAATGTAGATAAACTGAATTCAAATAAATGCTGCAATGTGGCCAAAATAAAAGAAGTTAAAGACTCACCTACAGTCAGTGTCTTAGATGTGTGCCTCATGGAGGCCCTGATGACCTCGGAGGCATGGACACACTCTTGATGACGAAGCTGCTTGGTCTCATAGAACCATTCTCCAGTAAAGTATTTTAGCTGAATTTTATCTGCAACAGTCCTCTGTAGGTTCCTAAGTACAGACAAGGTGAAATGAGATGGTGTCCAACAATTTTCCATTACCCACATCAGTACCTTAGAAGTATTGTAAAAATAAATAAATAGTTAAGTTTAAAGAGAATCCAAAGAAAACCAAAAACAATCCAACCAGTGTGGGCGGAAGGGGTGCTAGATGAAGGGCCAGAGTCCAGAGTAAACACCATCGTGGGAGTCGGTGAGCACCGACGAAGGAGACAGACCCTTTGGCGCAGGTGCGGTGGGCGGCGGCGACGAAGAAGAAACTCCAGAGAGCAGCCCAGGCCGCACGGACCCATGAAGAAGTACTGTACTCGTTGTGATCAATTTTGCTTTGTTTGAACCGGAGAAATCCCCTCCAGCCCTCCATCTGAATAACGCGCGTCATCTGGGTCACGTGTCTGAAACCCAGTAATAAATCCTTCTGGGCCAACTCCAATTGCTGCTGGATCCATCTCTCTCGGTCTGTTGTGTCCATAACGTCTGGGCCTTTTCTGAAACCTCACCATTGTCTTCTTTCGGATTCTACTGTAATGAATTGGAGTTGTTGGTGGTGAGGATGGATGCGGTAGGACCCAAGTTGAAGTGCAAAATGGTGGTTTAATATAGATCAAGAAGTGTACAGAAGGCCAGGCAGCACAGGTGAGCAATGAGGCAATGAGGCAGAGTACTGATTAGTACTGGTTAGTACTGGTAGCACTGGAGACAACGTACGACTGGAACACGAATGACAAAATCTGAACATTAGACAAGGCTCCGACAGGGAGTAGGGAACTGGTGAGGTTAAATACACAGGAAGATAATCAGGGGAAACAAGAGACAGCTGGAACCAATCAGGGCAGACGAGACTACACAGGGACTAAATTAACTAGAAAGAGACACAAAGAAATCCACATCCTTACAGTGCACTTGTTTTGCAGTTATCTTTGTAAAACAAATAAATGTAACTTGATGTGTGTTGTTGGGCAGTAACATAATTGTTTTTATTTTTATTACAAGATTCATGCGCTAGGAATAGCTTTTATAGTACCAGGATTCAATATAAAAATAGGAAAACAAATTACAGATGGATTATCAGTATACACAGGAGAAATGTTGGCAATATTATTAGCTTTACAATGGGTAGAAGACATAAAACCATAAAAAACAATCATATGTTCAGGTTCAAGCTCTGCATTAAGTGTAAAATATAATCATTCAGATAGTAGGACGGACATTTTATTAGAAATATTTCATCCATTATTCAGAATACAAAGCATGGGTTTAATAGTTATGTTTGTGTGGGTTCCAGCACATATTGGAGTAGAAGGAAATGAACGGGCAGATAAAATGGCAAACAGGACCCGTGCTCTCATGTGAGACTGCAGGTGAGCTGAGAGGTGGTGGAAAAAAGATAAGTTGCAGGTTTCTTTTGACATTATGAAAAATTGTTTACTTAATTTTCAGAATACTGTAAAATCTGAAAAATCAAAATACTTGGTTGCTCTTGTTTCCTCAAACAAGCAAAGGCCTCAAGTTCTTTTTAAAGTCTTTAAAGTTATTAATCCTCCAAATGCACCTACTTTTACAGCTTCTGTTAATCTTTGTAACAAATTCTTAACATTTTTCACTGACAAAATGGCCTAGCTCCAGCTTACCTTCAAGACCTTTTTCATAACCATTCCTTCTCTAGAACACTCCAGTCAAATAATAAATGTCCCTTACATATTTCTAGAACGAGGCTGAAAAGCAGAGGAGACCGGGCATTCGCTGCAACTGCTCCTAATCTGTGGAACAACTTGCCTTTTAACATTAGATCTGCTCATAGTCTGGAACACTTTGAATCACTTCTTAAAGATCATTTTTATTCTTTAGCTTTTCCATAAGGCCTAAAATTGTAATTTACTTGCCCTGTCTGTTTTTATTTGCATTTTATTCTTATATGTTTTACCTGTGTTTTATGAATACTGTACAACACTTTGGTGCAGTTAATATCTGTTTTTAAAGTGATTTATAAATAAAATTGACGTTAACATATTAACCCTTCTACAGACCTCAGAGGGGTTGAGTGGATCCTGAGTGAGCTATTTCCTCTGCGCGCTTTTACGAGGTTTACAGCACATTTCTACTTAAAACGAAATTGGATATCACAGAAAACCGAAACATGTCACTTTGACTTTACATTCTGGGGAGCATGCTATGTTGATTAAAGCCTAAAGTGTTTCTTAGTGTAACTCCATTATTTATCTGTATACACTATTGCTATAAAGGATAGAATAATAATAGAATAAATGCACACTAAGCTATAAATACAGTTTTAAATTGTGAATCATTTTAGGAAAATAACTTATGAATGTAGCCATAGTCAGTGGATGAATTATAGGACACTGGATTGACTTTGTATGTAATAGAAGAATCTGAAAAGGAATTGAATCAACTAACCAGCTTGAAAGTGCTAGGGAGGTAATCATTGACAATTGACCTGCAGTACAGTTACATGAGGCCTTTGGCTTCTCGGGTTTAAAAAGCTGGCAGTAACTGTATGGTCCTATTTTGAACCACTTAGTGCATGAAATGTTTTCCCATCTCTGATGCAAATACTTGGAAGTGTCTCCCATCAGGGATCTTCTGCTAGATTTTACAGAGCAGCTTTCAAGATGACCATGCTTAAAGTTACAATTTACCTCTGATACATCACAGTTCAGATGCTACAAGTGCTATTATTTACAAATACTATAATAGTGATGAGGCTGACATGAGAGTTATTCCAACACAATGTCATCTAACCCTAGACATTGGGTAGGAATATAGTACATTGGACAGGGCTCTGAGAAACTATACTATAGAACTGAATACTTTCATGTAGTTTCACAGCATACATATATAAGTACATCCATATTTCCATTAATATAGCCAGTATTTTGAGCAAATATAGTCTGTTTAAGTGAATTATTTTGAAAATACAGATGCTGTGCTTGTGCAGTTTCCTGTTGGAGCGGTATGATCTTTGAAACTTGTTTCAGTGTCTGGCAAAGATGGAATCTTTGAACAGGAACTTTTGTTTGTTGTATTTCAGAAATGTTGATGAACTGAATTAAATAATCAGATTTAGATACTCACTGGACTCGTTTCTCCTCAGCCTTTTTCAGCTCGGCATCTCTTTTCAGCACAGACATAATGGTCTTCTGCTCTTCCTCTGTCAGAAAACCCAAGTCGATCATGGTCTCTGCTGTCACTCAATGCACCGTTCTGCATGAAGTTGTCCCCTTCAGTTTGACTCATGTGGTTGAACCTTCCACATAAATCATGTTATGACATTGAAACATAAGCCAATCAGGTATCAGCCCATCTACAACAATTCTTTGAAGAACCTTGGGTTAAATGAATCACAACATTCTATTTTCTTTTGGGATTAATAAAGTATTTTTGTAATAAATAGAACTGAATTGTATTAAACTTTTGCATAACTAGAACGTTGCATGGTTTGAAACTATGCACCCCAAAAAACACCGATAGAACACCATTGGGCAAATTGTGCCTTTAAAGGTAATACTTAAACACATAACATGAGCTTTTGCCATCTGGGATATTAACTACTTCACTGTTGCAAATACAGGAGTTAGCTTTTAGACTTTAGCATTCATTTTTGACCTGTTAATCTGCCTGATGAAATACCACAGAAGCAATGTTTTTTGTTGGCCTTGTTTTGTACATGTTTTAAATGGATATACTTTCCGTGTTGGTAGTGTTTGAAACTTTCAGGAGCAGATCTATTTTTATGTAAGACACAGACACAAACATGACAAACAGCCAGGCACACACATACTCATATCTAAGGAGAATTTAGATCGACCAATTAACCTAATAATCATGTTTCAGGGCTGAAATTCAAACCCAGGCCCTCCTTTTTTAACCTTTTCTTAGCTTTGACTAAAGCAAAGTATCAATTATTTTGACAACTCTTGTAGAGAGTCCTCGGAACAGTCAGTTGGGAACAGCCGAGGGACCAGGAAGCAGAGACTCAGCTGCACAGCAACATTAAACGTTTAACAATTTCTTTGCCAAAAAAAAACTTCTTTAAAAACATCCACAGTAAAACACTCATCAAGAATGATTAAACATTTGCTTCCTTATTTATAGTAAGGGTTGTACACACACTGTTTGGATGTGATGCACTAGGGGATGCATCTCTGTTTGTATTGTAAGTGAGTGAACTTTTATAAGTTCTGCAAATTACCCTTATTTTAAAAATGAGTAAAAGTACTTTTTCAAAAAGTGGAACTAATGCTATTTAGCTGCAGTGCTGCTATGGTCTTGCAGATCATCATATTTAAGCTTACGTGTGCAGTGGTGTGAGGCAAATTGTAAACCCTAGCATGTTAAAAATAGAAGCACTACATTACTTTGTTTATTTAAAAAAAAAAGGAATGTGGCACGTCCAGTTCCTAAAGTGTGAAGGCCTGGCTGTGAAAAACGGCAGTTAGTTTTAAAAACAGTAGTCATTTCCTTGTTTTAATTGTAAGATTTTCCTGAGAGATCAGAATATTCATCTTCAGCTCTAAAGAAATTAGGTTTGTTCATTACTCTAACAGCAAGACCTTAAGCTACATTGGAGATGCCACTCTCCACTACTAGTGTAGCTACTGTTTTGTAAGTTGCCCAGACTTTAAAGATAAGTAATCAAAAACAATTTAAATGTCTAGAAGTACTATTTTGTAACCTTTCCAAATGCAACCTCAGCTATGGTTAATCCCAGTTAATCACCAGCACTTCTTTGGTCTTTGTTAGAGAACTTTGTGCTCTATAACTTAAATTGTTCTTGTGAATTTTAGCAACAATACTTGTTTGTACAACAAGCAAGTGTGAAGTTGGCGAATAACAGCAAAATTAACAATTCAGAATAAAACACCACCACAACTGACAGCTTTAATAACTATTAACTGTTATCAAGAGATGCACTGTCTAAACAAATTATTACTTTCATACAGCCTAAGTTATTATAGGTTTAATTAGAACAATGCTTTTGAAATATCAGATTTGTAATGTGCGACGTTGCATAGTTTTCTTTTGATGATGGAGTGGAACAACTAGTACTTTTTTCATATTTGAATGTCTAAAAAAGTTCAACTATTGCTTCTTTTGCAAATGAATCTTTCTTAAACTTTCTGTTTTAAAAAATTAAAAGGGAGATTATAAAACCATAAAGAATTTCACCATGCAAAAACAAATTTAATATAAGAAAACAAAGAACTTACCTTCCTCAGAAGCTCCTTAGTATGTGAAAAGTGAACTACAATTAGCAGCTGTAGGTAGGAGGAGCTGCATGAACAGTCTCAGAGAATGACTGGAAGGACTGCTGCCACATTCTTTCTCTGCACAATGGTACAGATTTTCAGTTTTATCTTTGCTACACATACACTCATTCCCTGGAGTCAGGGGTGTTTAACCATAACAAGAACTAGATCTAAGTCTTATCAAAACTGAATTCACTCATGTTGTCACTCATTACACACTCCCAATATAACCTGATTGTCTTTCAGCTATCATTTTTGTATAAGGTTTTGTGTAATTTTTTAAATATAATAATGACTTCCACTGATATTAGTTGTGTAAAATATACAGCCTGCCTCCAACCAACTTTAGCAATAAAAGAATCACTTATTATTCTCCACCTCTTTAAACTTTTTCCATCAACTGTAATATGGAAATATAGCTTGCACTCCAAAAACAGCATACATGTGTCAAAAGCTGAGGCTCAGAAACATAATGGGTGCTATTACTTGTGTTAATTGTTTTGAATTAGTATGGCGATGTAATTAACAAAAAAAACATGATCGTTGCCTTCCTGTGCAATTTTGCTCAAAAATATTATCGCTTACAGCACAGTCTGGGGTTTCTCCTCTTTCCTTGGATTACCACTATGAATCTAAGCAAAGGGCCAATCAGTGAACAGAAGGACAAGTCGTAAATGATGAAGTCGATTTTATTCTCTGTTTTAGAATTGTAGACTGCCTGTAGTTTTACCAATGGCAGCGTGGGAAGCAAATAAAGCTGTTCAGTTCGTGTTGGGCATGTTTCCAAATATTGAATTAACATTAACAGTCATCTCGTTCAGCTCAGCTCTCGTCTCTTTGCAGTGGAAGACAGTTGTTTACAACACAGGCAGCTTCAAGCAGGCAGCTACATAGCATTACAATTCAACATTATGTTGAATTGTAATGTGCAAACATTAGTGATTATGTAAAATGTAAAACTTTTCAACACAATCCACTCCTACAAGAAGCAATCAGTTCTCAATAGCCGAAAGCCTAGATCCTCTGTTCAGAGAAAACAAAGTAGGACAAGCGGCTGGTTTTTACCAGTCTAGTAATTTTAAGGCCTCACTGTGCATCATGCTTTATCCAGAAAATAGGGCTGAAACGATTATTTGACTAATTTCAGTACCTCAAATACTAAAAATTCTTAAGGAAAATTGTATCCTATCCGAACTTTGTTAAATATATTGTAATAAATTCTTTGCAATCTTGAAACTGGCCCACTGTCTCTTTAAGAAGCTGTGGTTCTTTCCGACACACCTTCTTCAGCATGTCATCTCAACAGCGGTTGAGTATTTTTCTTGCGTTGAACTGAGAAATAGTAATGAGCTTTGCAGTTCCACTAGGTGTTTGCTAGTTGCTGCTGGAAGTAGTCTGGAGGAGATGAGTGGGGGGAAATGTAGGGAAGGGTGTTCTGTAATGTGAAAACTTGGACATTGCAGCGCCAAAGAGGAGCTATGTGGAAAAAGTGGCGCTCAGTGAGAGCAAGAAGTTAGGCCCCCCAAATGACTACCATGGGGAGATTTCAGGATTTCTCTAAAAAGCATAACATAATCAAAGCAACACTCGAGGTATCAAAAAAGTCAATTTTACATAATAATAGCCGTTTTTATGTAATACAAGTTTTGAAACACAAGTTAGATAATAATGATTAGGAAAAATACTTTTCATCTTGTTAAAGGTAAGGGCAGCTTCAGTAAATGTTTTTAT
The DNA here is from genome assembly GCA_903067095.1 of Girardinus metallicus. Classification (NCBI taxonomy): domain Eukaryota; kingdom Metazoa; phylum Chordata; class Actinopteri; order Cyprinodontiformes; family Poeciliidae; genus Girardinus; species Girardinus metallicus. The sequence continues at coordinate 13,817 of CAEGAE010015617.1, read as the reverse complement.
TCATAACAGAATACAGAAAAATGTTAAGATTAAGCAAATTTTATGAATAGAATTTAGAATTATAATTAGAAAAAAATCAAAGAGAACACACGGTATTTTACATTGAGACTTAAATGAGGGGTCTATGCCACTATCTGTCCATCTCATGTTCCATGCTCACTGGAACACTGTGTGTCCTCTTTCTGCCACATCAGATTTGGTTTCCATATGGAAGATGTGACAGTACCGACCTGCTAATCCCCTGAAACTCTTTTAAATAGCCCTTCTTATGTGAAGGGAATTTGAGGAGTTGGAATCAAAGTCTAGGGGTTGTGTTCTGCAATTCTGCAGCAGTTAACAGCCCCACCAAGCAGTTTGCCTGCTGCTGTGCTGACTGAAAGCCACCATACACAAAGCTTGACAAGTTGCTTGCAGAGTCTGTGTGCTTGGTTTTGCATTCCACAACTGGTCCCAGCAGAAAGAAACTTCTCAATCGTCAGACCAAGACCACTGGAGTGATGAGAAGGTAATTAGCCCCCTCTTTCCCCCGCACCCGAACACAACTACCTCTGCCACCAGACCTCTTGCAGCGACTAACCATTTGTGAGCCAGATTGGGCCAAAAGGATATGAGTGGGAAACTTCAAAACCTGCTCATATTTCTGAGGATGTGAAAGGATTTGTATAACGCATTCAGATTTGATGGATTTTCCCATGTTCCATGTGGACAGCCGTTTTTTGTTGACATCTTCAAATAATGAAGCCCTTATGTGTAGGGTTTGTTTTTCACCTGTGGTGCAGGGTTCTGTTTCTAGTTGTCAGATAGGAATGCTGTGCAAACCATTCCCTCGTCTGTTCCAGGCTTATGGAGAAGGACTGACTTGCTGGCTTCCAGGAACCACGGTAAGCACTTTGACTGTCGCCACAGTCAGGGAGGAACAATTAGCTATAGAGTAGCGTTTATCATGACTTTACTAACATCTACCTTATTTGTGAACAGCAATGAGATATGGAGATTTTATGGTGCAGTGACATTTTCCAAGGAAAGCTTACCTAAGTAATTTTTTTAATTACCATGGCTATCAGTGAAAAGTGAAGACTAAGTGAAGATTAATGTACAAGAACTCTAAGTTAGAGTTGAAGGAGAGACATTTAACTGCGTTGACCTGAGCTCCTCGGGAAAGTTAAGGTTTATTTGTGTAATTTACCACTCTGACTAACATGAAAATTTATGCACTCTTTGTTTCCTGCTTTGCTAGACTGAGCTGACAGGAAAAGATGCTCGCTCTTACCTTTGATTTTTATTGTGTTACAGGTACTGAAATGGAACATATATTTTGGATTTTTTTTATTTTTTGTCAGATCTTTTCAGTGGGAGCTCAGTTCAATGGATACAACTGTGATGCCAACTTTCATAGTCGCTTCCCTGGTGAGAAACTGGAAGGAAAAAAGAGATGTTCATATTTTGTTTTATAGAAATTACCAAATTACTGAAAGGAAATCACTGTATCATTGTATATTTTTTAATAAATTATTTTATGTTACATGTTTTAGAATGTAGGAAACAATACATTTCTTTTTACATTTCACAATCTAATGTAAATGGTGAAGTGAAGAAGCTGGCTGTGGATTTGATATATGCAAAAATTGAATGTGAAAAACAAAATGCTAGGTATTTTTGATGTCTATCAAAATATGTTTGTGTATGTGTGTCTTTCAGCTGAGCGGGATATCAGTGTGTACTGTGGGGTTCAAACTATCACTCTTAAGGTCAACTTTTGTCCGGTACTTTTCTCTGGCTACACTGACTCAGACTTGGCTCTAAATGGTCGTCATGGAGATGCACATTGTCGAGGATTTATTAATAACAACACATTTCCTACTGTTGTGATCTTTAGTATTAGTTTGGCAACATTGGAGTCATGTGGAAATGCCCTGGTGGTAAGTAGAATACAGTTTAACTGTCTGCATTTTGTACATAAGGTCATTTAGAATGTAAGCAACCAAGGCTGAAATAAAAATAAAACCCAAGAATAGAGTTGATTACATTTACACACCCCTTCATGTAAAGGGAAAACATATCTATTATCAATTTAATTGAAACAAATTTGAATTTTTGTGAAACTGCATTATTGTTAAGCACACAGATTTATTTTGTGAAGATGTGCTTTTCATGATGATGTTTCCCTCAACACAGGTGTCCACAGCTCAGGGACCCAATGCCTATGGAAATCTCTCCCTGGTGCAAATTGGAAACATATCAGGTTATATTGATACCCCAGATCCACCTACTATCATCAGCTATCTCCCAGGCTTACTCTACAAATACAGTTGCAGTTATCCTCTGGAGTACCTGGTCAACAACACACAGCTGGCCTCGTAAGTCTCATGATTCACGTTGTCTTAGCCTTCTTCTAGATTTCCTAGAAGAAGGCTAGAAGTTCTAGGAATATTTAATATTATATTCCATTCCAAATCTAAACTTGCCAGAAACCTGCCATTAAACAATTTTGAGTCTATACGTGTGTAAATTATGTCAAAGGTAGTTATCTAAAACTCAGTAACACGGAAAAAGTATGATGTTTGCGTCAATATAGTTGATTCAAATTTTATGATGAAGTATATTTTTTTCTTTCACTAAAGGTCATCAGCTGCAATCTCAGTGAAAGAAAGCAATGGTACATTCATCAGCACGCTGAATCTGCTGCTTTACAATGTAAGTTCAAAATAATAGATTTTCTCCATATGGCCAACTTTTTTCTTGTCTCACATACTTTTTGTGAGAGTTCACATTGATGCATGAAAAGACAAGTTTCCTAAAACTTTTTCTGCATCTATAGATGGTTTGTAACCCTTGATTTTATTTTTGAGAAAATTATGCAAAACTCCACTTCATGATGTTGATTCTTGTTGCCCAAAAAACCCAACTCTCAGATTAAACTGAATAATCAAGTATAGATGATGGAGATTACTGTTTTGTTAGGTGTGTTTGAACAAAACAAATGACAGGAAGAGGCTCTGAATGTGATTGTTCTTTCTTTATAGGACTCATCGTACATTCAGCAGTTGTCCATTCCTATAGCAGGACTGACCCTGAAGACACGAGTGTTTGCAGCTGTCAAAGCCACCAACCTGGACAGGAGGTACTCACACGTCAACCTGACATGAAAACAACTGTTAGTTTTTAACTTCCCACTATTGTTAGTGGATTATTTTTTTCTTGCTGCACAGTCAGTCTCATTCTTATGTGATCAATTGTATTACAATATTTCAGAGACAGGTTATTGTCACACCATTACCTCAGATGCAGGACCTCCTCCCTGGAGGCTGATTTGTTTTGTTGATGACCGTCAATAACTTTCACAGTGGTGTTACTGTTGTTTAAAAAGAGTAGAGGAAGGGACTAAAGACAGTGTTGTGTCAATATTTAAGTATAAGGGTGGAGGAGATCTGGTTCCCCAACCTTATATTGCATATTAAGTCCAGTACTGGGGCAGATAGTGAACTACTGAGGGCCATGGTAGTGCTTTAAATTCAGAATTATTATTACTGTTGTCCAGTAATGTCAATACTATTAATAAATAAATAATACAGGTGGCTGAGTGCTGAATGGAGAACTTTAATTACACTGTAAAAAGTCTCTAATTTACTGTGGTTGTGGTTCTGTGGTTGCCAGAATTTTGCCATGTTTATACGGTAAAATTCTGGCAACCAGAATTTTACCGGTTAATTTACGGTGTTATACCGTAAATTATAGACATTTTTAAGGGTGTATGGCACTCTTTACTAACTTGTTTCCTCTGTATGTAAACCAATGTGGATCAAGGGCATCGGAAATAGCCCCTTTTTTTCTGACAGAGTTACCATGCCATATCAACTCCTGAAAAGATACTGGCAGATATAGTAAAGCTGCTTGTTTCCATGGTATGTAAGCTGTATTTTGACACAACTAGTTTGTAATTTGGATACATTCTGAAAAAGTTTTGTCTGCTTTCACAATGATATATTTATGAATAAATGTCTAGACATGACTACTTGTTGACTGTTTGCAAGTGATCAGCTCGACTTATGGTACAGGTATATTTGACAAAGACAGCATTGTTCCAGCAATCAGTGACTTATTTTTTCTCTGTTACCAACAGATGAGAAAATTCAGTGTATTTCCTCCCATCACTTAGTCAAAAAGAAAACTCTATGGAGGACTCATAGTCGGATGAAAATAAATGCCAGAAATAAAATTTCAGCTTCTTAAATGTATTGAAGACACTTCTATGAGAAGATCAAATATGATTTTAGTTTTGAAAAATTGTGACATTGCTATGTTTATGATCAATAATAATTCATTAGTACTCCTTCTTTCCATCTCTCACTGCTTTCTTAATAATTTGAGAACAGAGAATTATCACTTATAATTATTCAAAGCACACAAACAAACAAATAATATAATAAAATTTGAAATGGATTTTTTTTTCTTTTAAATCATTGGATTTAAAAGAATAGAAAATTAATTAACTTCAGATTTTATTATAATTCATAGCTGTGGAATTGGCAAAAGTGCTACAAATGCTAGTTTGAGGAATAAGCGTTTCTGTCCTCAGAATCAAATATTAAGTTACAGCCATGTTTATATTATTCCAATTAAAGCATTCAAGTTTAAGTTTCCACATATTGTAGAAACTTAAACTGTTCATGTTATTTGCTTACCTGTAAAAATTATGTGAACCGAAAGTCGCTAACAAAATTCACATAGAATAGATACAGTCAGCCTAATGTGTAAGTGACACAGCAAGTGTTCTGGAAGCACATCACACATGATCACATCTTCATTTTCCCCTGCAGATGTAGATTTCTCAGTCAAATAAATAATATTTTACTATTAAACAGATGGAACGTTCTAATGGACTACTGTTACACTACACCCTCTGGGAACCCGAATGATGAGCTTCGCTATGACCTTTTCTTTAGGTAACTGAAAGTATAAAAAAAATTTTTGATACAGTTCAGTTGATAAGTTTAACTTGCCCTCTTTTATAATTATCTTTTATAACGTTTTGTTTCCTGAGCCAGCTGTGATAAGGACCCACAGACCACTGTCCTTGAGAATGGGAAAAGCCAAATGGGTCGCTTTGCCTTTGAAGTATTCCGTTTTGTCAAGCACAAGAATCAGAAGATGTCCACTGTGTTTCTGCACTGTGTTACCAAGCTATGTCGAGCAGATGACTGTCCTATGCTCATGCCGGTGAGAGAAACAAAAAGCATATATGCACAGACATATTGGAAGAGTGTTTAAACAAAGTGTAATTACAGATTTTTTAAAAGGGAAAGGATATGAGTGGGAATCTTCTCCGCATCCAACACATTCTAATGTATAGCATTAGTCTCCAACCCTGGTCCTAGGTATCCACTGTTGGGATGTGTTACATATTCAACAGCTTTTACTCAAAATGACTCATTAAGAGAATGTTGAAGATTGGATTTAAGTTTACATGAGGTTGAATGAAGCAGCTCCACAGGTCACAAACAGTGGCAGGGTTCAACAGTACTTTCTATTTGATTGGTCTCATGTAAAACTGAGCCAAAGCAAAAATATTAGCATATTTATGGATATTTATGGATTCATTACAAGTGTTTGAAGCCTCTATTTCTTGTAATTTTGACGTTTATGACTAATAGATAATGAAAACCTAAAATTCAATACCTCAGAAAATGTACATATTGTGAAAAAGTTACATATTGGAAATTCATGGTGTTAGACCGTAATCAGTGAATTTATTCAAAACACCTGCAATGGTTTCTGGAGCCTCCATGAGTGATGTTCAAAGTTAATCCTCAAGGACTGGTATGCTGCATTTTAGTTATTTCATTGGTTTAACACACCTAAATCAAAAGATCTTTTGAAATGCTGTAAATAACTGCTTTCTCTCTTCCACAGAGAGAGTAAACCAAAAAAGGTAATTGCTAAAGAAACCATTTGTTTGAAGTGCTGTATGCAATCATTTTCTGAAAACTTGAGTGGAAATAAAAAGTGCAGTAAGAAACAGAGACAACTGCAGCTTTTAGAAAATTAAGTAAAATCCATTGAAGAAGAGTTTGAGGGATCTTTGCATTGAGTGGCCTGAGGCTGGAGTTAGCGCAACAAGAGCCTCTATGAATAGAGCAATATTAAACATGAACTACATTGACTACAAAACTCTCACCTGGGCTAATGAGAAAAAGGAATAGGATCTTTGCTCAGTGCTCCAATGTCCTTCTCACAGTCATTGATGACTTGGAGTGCCATATCATCTGCTGGCTTTGACAGCAGATGATATGGCTAAAGACCACAGTCAACACCTGACTTTCTAGGATACTTTAGATTACTTCATATTTAATTGTGCTGACAAGTTTTAGAGAGATGCTGATTTCATTTTCTAGAAAGATGTTGATTTCATTTTCTATAAAGATGCTGCACCTGCTTACAACACAGGAGATACAAACTATGGTGTTACTGAGTTTGATTTACCAGATTATTGGCCTGATCTGAAGACCATAGAGAGTGTATGGGTTGTTGAAAATTGGAAGATGTGACACCAGACCCAGCAACCCAGACGACTTGATGGCCACTGTCAAAGCAACGTGGCTGTCCACAACAATTTGGATTTCCATTACATCTCAGCAGAGCCATAGGCTGATTGCCTCCATGCCATGCCACATTGATGCAGCCATTCTTGCAAAAGGAGGGCCAACTAAGTTTTAGCTGTAGTAGAAATGAACATGGAAACCACACATTTCTGTTTAAAATATCCTTTTTAATTGAGCTTATGTGATATATTTTCTGAGATTAAATTTTGAGTTTGTGTTATCTGTCAGCCATACTTCTAATTATTACAAGTAAGCTTGAAATCTTATACTTTATAGTAATATATAAGTTTGACTTTCTGAAGTGAGTCACAAAAAAACAAACTTTAACGATGTTCTGAATGTTTGAGATGTAGTTGTGTATTTGTTATTATCACTTACCTATAAAAAAGCACCAATACTCATTTTGAAATCCACAGATTTTGCTGAGAACTTTAAATTTCATGAATACATATCATGGAAAGCCCTATGTTTACATTAAGATGAGAGATTCCTGATTATAGAACCAACAAATTATTTTAACTTTTCTATTTTCTCATATAGGAAAAACATTTAATTTCATTACCTTTAAATATATAAAAAAGAAAAAAATCCCTAAATTCTGCCAATTGATGATTATGTTCATCCTAACATTATAATGTTAGAACTGAGTAGGGGTGCACCGATTGCAGTTTTCTGGCCGATTACCAATCTTTTAAAAAGCCTAACTTACCTATTCCAATTTTGGCCAATACCAGTTTTTTGTCTGAAATGTTGCTCAATATATGAAGAAAGTTGCTGAATTGGCAACAACGGGGTGACTATTGTTAACTGTAAATGTGCAGACATGACCTGGTCGGCCGGTGTGTCAGTAAAACCTCTCTCACGGGAGAAAAGAAAAGTACAGTGGTTGATTTTTAGACCTTTGTCAAGACTGATAATATTGGTGGAAAGATCGGCTTCACATGTAAAAATCGGCTGATCACCTATCTTCCAAAATTAAGGAAATCAGTACCGATAAATCGGCTGTCCGATAAATCGGTGCACCCCTAGAACTGAGGGGGAAGGCTGTGGTTTCAGTTTCCAAGCATCCATTTATTTGAAGCTCCTGATGGGACTGCTTCATGTAACCAAGCACAAAACATAAAAAAACTTTGATTGCCTTTAATGTACAAAGAGAACATATTTTTTCATCATCAAATCACAGTTGCTGAATCATATTAAATTTAAATTCAAAAATACTTTGGTGATCGAAAGAGAACTTAAATAAATTAATTAAACCACATTTATAATACCTGTTTGTCTTAATGGCGACAGTGAGTGAATTTTCTATGTGCTGTTTGTCATAGATCTGTGGCAGCAAGAAAAAGAGAGCTATTTCAGAAGGGAAACAATCAAGCAAGCCACCAGGAAATGCTGTTCTGACTGCGGGGCCCATCATCACTCGGAGTGGTACAGACTACTCTTCATCCTCAATAATTTTCCCAATCTGTGTACAGCAATCAACCTGCTCTTCTTTGCAAAGAAGCAGCTCTCAAATGAAAACACAAAGGCTTGTTCTAAGCAGTGCACTTCTTTAACGTGATTTCAACTAACTGGGACAGAGCTCAATGGAAATGTGTCTGTTCCAGATAATCTAATGAGTGTAGTTTACCTTATGCTTAGGGCCTGTCTTACAGCATTGCTAATTTATGCTAGTGGTACTCCCAGAAAGTTTAGGATTGGCGGTGAAAAGGTGACCTCTGAAAATCTTGGGCTACCGTATTTAAAACAAAATACATAAATATAAATAATTTCAAGGTTATGGAATAGAGTCTGCAAATTTGAAGTGGCTGCAACTTCACTAAAAGATACTAAGAAATCTCTAACTGTTAATAAGCATGATAAAGCAGCATTTTTCAGTTGAGCCAAAGGTCTCATGCAATGGTTATAATTACTGAGACACTTTATGTTTTCATTTAAAAGTATATAACTTCATCTAAAAATGTTGTTTTGAGTTGTTAGTTTAGCTTCACTGCTTGAATGTAATGATCTATTATTTTTTTATACGCAGATCAAACACCAAGTAATAATTCTCAGCTGGGTAAGCACTCCAATTTGTGTTATTGCTCTGTCTGTCTGTCTGTAATTTCATTTACATACATGTCTCACTTGAAAGCAGACTGTAATTTTTTGCATATTCTAATTTTGAAAATATTACTTTTGATCCTACTGCAGAGTCATTTCAATTCATAATGGGGTCTTGAACTGATTTCCAGAAATTTAATTGTACTTTTTCAAAAATCAAATAAAAATCTTGCCAGTGATCTATTTGGTTGTTTTATAACAGAATTAAAATGAGAGCCATCAATGGTTGAAAATACTATGATGATGACTCCCTTGTGTACTAGTTTTAAAAGGGTTGGGAATGGCTTGTATATCATCTACTGCTGTTTTACACATGCATTATAATAGAAAATTACCATACTGCTGTTTTAGCAAGGGCAAGTACAGAATCTGTGCATAAAATATGAAAAGAGTTAACAACTTCTTTGTTTCTTTCTTTCCACCACTGCAGCTCTTCTGAATGCTCCAGAGTTTCACATGAACACAGTGACCAGCATACTCATCTCAGCAGTGATCATTCTGAGTGTTATAAGCATTTGCTTCTTCCTCTTCTCCCTAGTGCTCCCAAAAGGCAGGAGTTCTCCTGCCACTACTGTGTCTGGTGTCCGAAACACGGCCTTCAATTGAACTCTGGAACTCAGCTGAGTGTTGGCAAATAGGCCAACACTCAGCAAGTGGACACAAGAGACAAGATACTTTTTCATGTAGTTGTTTACAAGAATAATACAAATGTTAATTTAGAAAACTGTTATGCCTGAAAATGAGCATTAATTTAGATATACTGCATAACTTTGTATATATCATAATATGTCATCTCAGATTTGAAGATGATTTCATACACTGGATGACAATTATGGACTGTGTATTCTATCAAGCTCCTATATACGTATATAATAATTGTCTCTCAGTGAGGAAATTCAGGTGTGTCAGCGGCAAAGTGACAGGAAAATGAAAGCATGTAGATCTGCAGACATGTGAAAAATAAGGGCAAATTTACAACATAAAAAAACAGATTTTATAGGCTATGTCAAGCCAAAAGAGAAATTTTAATTTAATTTCAAATGATGTTGGCCTGCACACCAAAGTTTGTGAAATCCTACTAATAAATGTAAAACCTAACTAAGACAGAGCTTCAAAAATGAAATAATGGACAAAAATATAAATAATAAAAAAAAGATGGTTCCGTTTTAAATGTATGTAACAAAACGATAAGGTGTGGATATGATGAAATAAGATACATTTTATGTGAGTAATTTTTTGAAAACTAATTTTTTCTTCATTTCTTTTAAAATTTGTTTACATTCCCTTAAAATGTTTAAGACTTGTGGCAGCCATAAGCCAATCTATTTTTATTTTTAAGTGTAAAAGGACCCGATTAATTGTGCATGTCATTCTCAAAATTGTTTATAAATTATTGACTGCTTAAGCTGGTAAGGTGCAAACTGTCCTTTATTGTGCATGTTGCATATGTTGCACTGACTAACTCAAACTTGCTGAGTGTTATATTTCAAATCAGAAAAATTACTGAATTGGATCCAAAAAAATTTTAATTCTGAAAAACTTAGAACCAAACAGAAGGCAAAGATTCACAAGTCATTTATTATTTGTTTTACTTTGCAGTTTTTGTTTCTGTGTCCCCATTGGAAAAATGGAAAATTTGTGAAGCCATATTCCTTTATCACCTCAATGAAGACAACAAAAGAGGAGTCCAGAACTATGAATGCTGGGAGATGCAGTTCGATCAGTTTGCTTTAGAAGATTTCTGACATATAATTGCTGATGGGAAATTTCCTGTGATCTGATGAAAATGAAAGCTGATCTATTAAATTCAGTTTTTCTTTAATAGTCGGGGGTGCAGTTTTAGAGGAGCAGTCACATCTTAAGAAAAAAGTTTTAAATGAATTACAGATTGGAGAGACAAGAAACAAATCACAGAACTCAGTCTCCTGAAACTTTTTTTTTTCAAATATTCACAACCTCTCCACTTTGCCATCACTGTGCCCCTCATAAGAACATAAATTAAGTTAAACCATTTTACAGTGCGATTTGTGTTTGATACATTTTGAGTCTGAAGCAATTAGCAGAAAACTTGTGTGATTGACCACATATTACAGAAGTGAATTTAAACTTATTTAAATCTTTAAAATTACACTCAAACAGAAAGATGTTTGTGTGGGAGCAGGGATTATTATTATTTTTTCAACTCGACAAACCACTTTTAAACATTGCTCAAATGAAGAAAAGTGCTGTTTATTTAGGGCAATTGACATGGAATATAAAGTACAAAACAGAATACAACATATGCATAATGAATTCAAAAATATACCCAGGTTTGGTTAAAAACATACAAAATGTCCGTTCCACTTCAACAGTGACAGGTAAGTTAGTGTTGTTATAACACTGACTTACCTCTTGTCACTAACCGTTGCAGAAGAAAATACATTCATAGTGATAGGGAAAGATAATTATCTCTATTTTCAAAGGGTCAAAGTGGATTTCAACTATCAACTTCCAGTTCACTGGAACCTCTTCTACAAAACAGATGTTAATGTATTTAGCTGTACTGAACTATTTGTGTTCCAACTCAATGAAGTGCTCCCACTTCAATACGTTAAACTGATAAAAACTGGAAGAACTGATTCCAAATTTAATATTTGTAAGAATTTGACACAATTGTGCCCAGATGTAATGTTTTTCCTTTTTGAAAACTACACTTTGTGACATTTTTGTTTAGTCTAATATCTGCTGGTTACATTTGATCTAGTATGTGGTATCTTCACTAATTTGTAGTAGTGTAGTAGTGTGTCTTAGTGCTGCTGTGTTGGATTTGTAGCCAATAGAGGAATGACTGACTGCAAATTTAAAAGTGCTTTTGTGATGTAAATTTTAACACAGAGCCAAACGTCCATAACAAAACCTAAACTATCCACTATGAACAGTACAAAGGAATGAAATGGTTTTTTTTCTAACCTAACAGTTCCAAATATGTTCTTAAATTATTTTTATGTTGTATTTTGAAAAAGTATTTTCAGTCCTTGGCGCTTCCATAACTTTCTAACCTCCTTTGAAACAATACACTTAATACAAGTTAATGTGAAAGAACATAATTTTCACCCCCAAAGATTCAAAATACACAAATCAGGGAACATTCACAATGAATACATGTAGTGTGCTGCCTGAGAATATAATTTGTTCATAAGAGCTCTCTGTCATGCAGCACCCTGACCTGGCTTTATGAAAGAGTGATCATATGACAAGAATTATGTAAAAGTAATGTTGAAATGAATGTTTTTGAGCAAAAAGTTTTAACATCAGGCAACAACTGAGTGCCTGAAGTAAAATGTATTCAAGTTATGTTTATTTATTAAGCAAAAAAGCTTTTCAAATCAAACTAAAACTCTGAAATAGTAAAGTGTTTGGCCACATTACACATGAAGGCCTGACTCTTGTCAGACCTGTAGAATTAGAAAATCACCTAAATAAAACTTTTCTGGCAACAAGCAGCAGGCGGATCTCAAAAAGCAACACATTATTTTCTAACTTGCCCCAAAATTCGAGAAAGACAGCAATCTATTGGCATCTATCAGGTTGGAAAGTCAAATGCCTTTTTAAGGCTTTGAGACTCCAGTAAACCACAGCTGTATCTATTAATGAATAATTCAGATAATATGGAACAACCAGGAAACATTACAAAGAATGGCATAGCTGCATCTCTAGTTACATCAGAACTGACAAAGCATTAAGAAAAGCAACATCCTTCCATTGAAACAAGGTGATGTGATGTTTTGGGGCTGCTTTGCTGTTTTACCTGACTCACCATATTTTATGAACCAATAAATTCTGCTCTTTACCAGAAAATCCTTTAGAGGAATGTCCATGAGTTTGTAAGCTTAAGCTCAAGTAATCAAGTTATTAAAAGGAAGGTTTTGAAATGACCTAGCCATGTATGAAGTGAAATCAACTGAGGTGGTCTAGAATGTAAGCAGCCTAATTGTGCTCTAAATTTTACATCTTGACTAAATTAAAATCTTTCTGGAAAAAATAAGGGTTGGCCAAAGTTCTTCTTCAGAGATTTAAAGATTTATTACCAGTTACTGGAATTGCCTGATGGCAGTTTTTGTAGCCAAAGGTACAACAGCTGTTGTACTTTCCTGGAGGAGGGAATTACCTTCTCCTGCTATTAACTTTTTACTTTCATGAAAATTAAAAATAATCCTACATTAGCTCATCTGTTTCTTTTTTTGTGTCTCTGCTGTGTCTTCTCAAGCCCCCAGTGGGGCGTGGCAGGGGATCGTTTGGACTAAGCCAAGTTCTGCTGGAGGTTTCTTCTTGTTAAAGGGAGCTCTTCCACTCCACTGCTGCTACATTCATGCTCACTATGAGGGATTGCTTTAAAACCAACACAGTACATGTGATTGGTCCAAGAAGAGTTAATACTGCAAGTTAATGACTCGATGCAATCTGCAGGATTTTATTAGGTAGAAACTCTTTAAACTTCAGTGAATAACTATTTGCGCATACTGTACTGTTTGATAACTAGGATCAGTTGGCATGTATGTGTGATTAAATTGAAAAGAGACTTTGTAAAGTGTCTTGAGATGACATTTTTTGTAAATTTGTGCTATGCAAATAAAACTTAAGTCAATTCAATTCAATTGAAATGAAATGAATTGAGGGCTGTGCAGTGGTGTGGTTAGTAGCACTGTTAGTTTGCAACTAGAAGGCCCTGGGTTTGAGTCCCAACCTGGGTTCTTTCTGAATGGAGTTTGCAGAAGCTCCTTATCTTGTTAAAGGCAGTAATGATTTTGCATTTATTCAGGGTATTTTCATGCGATAATAAAACGAAGCCTTATATTTACCAGCACTGTACATGCATATGCATTCTATAAGCTGTAAGTGCTCAGGTTCAAATCTCATCTTCCAATTGAATGACAGTTAATGGTTTTGCTTGAAAATAAATTGCATTTTAAGGTTAGAGAGGGCAACATGGTGTGGTAATAAAATTATTTGATTAACTTCTCTTTTTTAATTAATACAACGAAAATAAGCCAGATGTATATATGTATGTATGTATGTATGTATGTATGTATGTATGTATGTATGTATGTATGTATGTATGTATGTATGTATGTATGT
>CAEGAE010015610.1:0-26616 GCA_903067095.1 Girardinus metallicus | reverse complement strand
TCGCAGGGCAACACAGAGACACACAGGACAAACAACCATGCACTCACACACTCACACCTAGGGACAATTTGGAGAGGCCTCAACTGGCTTATTCATTTAATATATTTTCTGGACTGCAGACACTTTTTCACAAGAAAAATATTGCTATTCTTATATGTGCAAATTGTGATTTAGTAGAATCCCCCAAAAAAGAACTGCAGTTCCAAAACTTTTCCTCTAAATCAGTTTCATGAGTTACTGGGCAGCTATCAGTTACAGCTTCACTTTTTTAATGCAGTTTGGCCTTGTACCTCACAATAACGTTCCCTTGATTATTTTCATGTCTGAAATGGAGAAATTTGTCAAATAAATAAAAAGTAAGGTAATAAAATACACATATGCTAAAAGAAAAAAAAAGAATGTGGCTGAATGTTAGTGACAATTGATGACGTCAAATATTGAGCATCAAATTTGAGCATTAGTGCACAACACAAGACAAAGGATAAAACCTAGGTAACTGGCTAACCTAGCTAAAAGCAGTTACTGGAAAGTGTCTTCTGCTTGAAAATCACCACAGCGGACAATAACCATTTTTGTATTTTGTTAAGAGTAAATAAAAGTACTTGGTCTAAAATGTAGTTTAAGGTTAGGTTTATAATTAATACATATGAGTTACCAAAGAGAGCAATAACCAAGCCTCAACTACAGATCTATTCAATATATTGTTACAAACTGATTTGATCTATTTTTAAGTGATATTAAGCAGTGATGAGCAGTCTCCAATGATGGTTTCTAAAATAGATCAAGAACAAGAAATAAAGGTTATTGTTATTATTATTCCTATTATTCTTATAGAATCAGTTTAAAATCAATCCCAATATGAGGGTTATTTGTTGTAGAAACAAAGACAGAAATAATTTTTAAATAAAGCTACCCCATAGATGTTGTCTAAAATGTCTGACTTGTAAGCTTTGCCTGGAATACAATTTGATTGGTTTAAATGGCGGGACTGTGTAGGCTCCCAGTCAGATGTCACTGTGGCCCTGACTAATGAGATGTGAAGTGTGTTTTTTCAGCCTTTATTTAAACCTGCATGTCTCTGGAGCCTGGGAGCTTTAGGGTGTCAGCGTCTGATGGTCGACATGTCTCACTGTTGTTACTGGATGAGCAGCCACCCACTAGTCTTTACTACCTCTGCAGATCTCTATCAAGCTTTTCTTATTGTGAGGAATCGCGGTGTAAAACATGACCATGGAGCTTACTGATAGCCAGAGGCTGTTAAACCAGCTCGTTGCCATTCACCGGGTAATTCATTCACAAACGAGCATCTTTCATTCAAAACAGCTCCCACACCAAGGCTACACATGAGCATGTAGAGTGTTATACAAGCACAGGCTATTTACCATGAGGACATACTCCAACTCTTCTGTACTGTGGGACAGGGAAAAGAAAGCCCAATGTTTATCTTCTAACATTCTTGTTTATAATTACCCAGTAAAAACACTTGATGCACTTGTACTTTGGGGGAATTAAATATTGTGGTAAATCTCAACACAGACATACAGTACCTAAAATAGCTTTGGTAAACATCTAAAAAAAATCAAAGATATTTAAAGCGATATTGAAAGGTAACCAGGTTAAATTGACATCTGCTTTTTAAGTATTTATGTCCTTTTATATATATTTATGATCAATTGGTGTTTTAGGCAGACATTTTTTAAGCCAACAAGTCATGTTTTTCTCTGTCACACATTTAAGTAGTTTACATTTGTTCACATATTCACTCTATATTATTTAGTTTGAAGCGGTGATAAAAAAAACCCCAAAAACTTTATATAAGCATAAAAGTCCAAAGTCCTCCATGTTTTTCTTTATATTTCAATTTCTAGATGGCACAAGTCCATAAGGGTTTGTGCACACTGCCCATAATGTGTCATGTGTACTGCATTTCCAGTTTACATCAGACTTTAATGACATATGTTTTACTTTATCTTCAATTGCTAAGTCTTTTACAAAGGGCCAGGATTCCTCACAGCTAAGCCAACGTGAATTTCTTGAACAGTAGATGTTACATATTAGCTACAACACATTAGGATTTTTCTAAGTAAACAGGTGATCTACAAATGATTATTTTGTTAGTCTAAAGGTCCTAAACATGGTTATTCACAATCAATCTAGTTATACAATCTATTTGTAGTCAATAGCTTTAACTTCCTCTTCATCCAGGCATCAGAATCCAAGTGTTTCCTTCCTCCTCAAATGCTTTTTTTGTTGCAGACAGTCCCATTCAAAAAGGCAATTATTTGCTGCTTTGGCCTCTCAAATAGTATGCATCAAATGTAAGCCAATCTTCTTTCAGGTGAGAGCAAGCTCGGTTGTCATTGATGTTTCATGCACATGCAAGAATTGCCTTTTCCCCAAGCCTATGTAACTTTTAATATGACACACAAAAGGATTACATATTTATATTTGTTGCATTGCTGAGGAATCTGCTTACTCTGAAAATTTGTTTGACTGCTGCTACTTAAATAGAAGAAGATTCCATCACTTTGAGCTCACGTCCGAGTCAGTTCAAGTTATTTGGACTGCATTGGGCAAACTCAAAACAAATGTCTCAAGGCTCTTTACAAGACAAACAGATCCAGTTTCTAAGCAAAAATAAATGCTCAAATATGTCCAGTCATACAGATTCAAAGTCAATTACATACATTTTAAATGTATTTGACTTATACAAGAATGTAGTTATGGTATTTGATAAATGTTTTCTATGGTACTTGTGAAAGATCTATACCTGATCGTAAGTGTTGCTCAATACTAAACTACTTAGTATTGAAGATGTTGCTTCAGTTTTGGAATGGATATAATGCAAATATATACCTAATTTTTAGCATTAGCCTGCAATTCTAATAGCTGTTAGATTGGTCACTGACCACAACAAATGGTAAGTCCTGATGCTTCTCATGCTTGTATGGAGTAACATTGAACATGAGCTCATCACAAGATCTGTGCTCTATTTTTTTCTAAGCTAGTTAGACACAACATAAACTGCTGCAGGTTTGATTAAGAAAAAACAATTTGGAGAAGGGATGTTTTATACTATTTTATTTAATTTCCCTGTGGGATTAATAAAGTATATTTCTTTCCTTTGCGATCGCATCTCTGGGAATTAACCTTCAGTGCACTAACATAGCCAAGTTTACTCTATCAAAGTCCGCAATAATAAAGAAATAATGACATAACATGACCACAGGTTTATAATGTAATCAGACACTAGCCAGTGTGAAACATTTTCCATAACAAACATTTCTTTTTTTTTAGTTAGAAATCATATGAGAGAAGAGAAGGCTGCTTCAGTTTTGGTACCTCCTAACCATTAGATTTAGCTTCAAGGAAAAATCAGTCGGATTGATACTAATCAGTTGAGTAATCGCGTAAAGGTAAAATATTGACTGCTTATGATTGCATCACAGAGCCCTACTTAAAAAGTAGCATCAAGACATCCTAACACTGTACTTGCTAGAAGTTTGTTTCTGCTTCTGCGTACAGATTTAGCACATTTTCCAGTTAGCAAATATCAAACAAAGTTTTGAAATATAAAATAATTAGGAGTTAAAAAATGAGAGCACCATTGAATATTGAGGTTGGATCAAGCTGTTTGTTTCAGACAAACAACAGCTCTTTCTCATGTTGTTACTTATTTTTAGAGCTGGTAGTGGTGGTTTTGGAAAGAAGGCCAGGACTTGGAAAGTTTGGCTGTGAGCTGGACTTGGAGGCTGGTCTAGCTGAAGTTGCTGAAACATGTGCCTTCATAGTTCAGTACAGGAGACAAGTCTCTCATACAACATCTAACTTCTAAAAATAGCCAGCATTGCTGCTTGGGAAAGGATGCATAATAGTCTTTTCTTCTGAGTGTGCCTTAAATGTCTTTGGATTTGCATTGAGTAAAATAATTATTGTGTTAAGGGAAATTTAACACACAAATAAACAAAACCAAGATGTCTTCTCTAAACAATAATTTCTGAAGTTGCCGTAGATTCCTTTTGTTTATAACTAAAAAAAGCTCTCCATAATATGACTCTGTTACCGGATTTTACCCCTAACAAGATGTCTAATCCTGGCACTCTACATATGCAGATAAACACACACACACAGGGTTCTTTCCCAGACATCATAGAGGCGGTTCTGAGGAAAAAAATGGCATGATTGTTTACATAAGCCAGCTCAGAGTTATTTTTAATGTATTTTAGCCAAGAAATGACTTAAAAACTATTTGGAGTTTGAGGCTCTATAAATAAATAAAATAAATAACAGCATACAGATTGTGACATTCCAGACTGATTGTGGGAGAAAGACGACGTTGACAAGGCAAAGATAAGGGGCTGCAATCAGGCGTTTGGATATGTGGCTGTGTTTTATCACAACTTAAGGTGAAAAGTGGAATTCTGTAAAATTTCTAAGTCATGCCAACTTCCTAGTTGAAATGTGCTTACAAACAAGACGCAGTCTAACAAAACTCCTCACAGTTCCAGATCTTACCTCTTCACACATCCATTTTCAGAGCTGTACGTTTAGAAAAGGCAAACTACCATGTTGAAGCTTTTCATCCCCAACAAGGTTAACCTATTTACATGGGAAATCTCTCCCTCTTCCAGGTTCTATCTGAGCATCGTTTTGTTACAACTTGGCGATGAATCCTGATAAAGACGTTATCTAGAGGAAGCAGCACGGCCGTCCCTGCACCCACTGCCTGTGTGGCAGTTTTTGTGACATGCAGTCACCTTGTGTCTTAAAAGGTTTCAGACAGTTGCTGATAACTCAGCAGCAGCACCTCAGCCCTACAGATAAAACCATCAGGCCTCAGCTTTACACGAAACCTCCTGCAATGATATAAGAAGCTCCATTTAACGATGGTACTGGAGATTCAGATAACGCTGCAATAGACTGAATTACTTTGTTGTAGTAGTTTATTCTTGATACTGTGTAGCTCCAATGAAATAAATATAAAATCAAGGAGAGTGAAACCTACTAATGAACATTAGGCGAAGGTATGGCATCCTTAAACTAATTTATGAAGATGCAGGAAATTGGCTGAATGCTGATAAACAAAACCCTATTAACAATAATGATGAAGAATAAAATAGAGAAACATAAAATAATCAAATCAAATAATCATAATACAAGTATGTACATATTAGTTCTCTTTAAAGCACAATCCATCCTGACAAGAGACTGTGAACATCCAAACAAAATCAATAATAATCACTGTTTGAACTCTCTGGCCACAGAACACCTTAATGTGATCTGGGTTGACGCTCACAATAAATTTACAAATGATAGTAAAATCAATGCTGCAGCTTGCAAACAGCCACTGGTCACTGGGTTGTGGGATACATATACAAATTTAAAAACAATTTTCTAGAGGGACCAGAGGAGTTTGCTTTGCAGCGGTCTTTGAAGTGTCATGAATTAGCTTTTTCAAGTGACTATGAGAGAAATGCTCCTTGACATGCTAACAGCAGTTTACGCAAAGGCTTAATGTTTTGTTTGGTCTCTTTTCAGTTTGAGATATTTGTAACAAATCACTTTTCCAACACATCGAAACATTTCTCCAGATAGATAAATATACAGTCGAAACCTGATATGTCCAATCCATCCTGACTAGAGACTGTGTCTGTCCCACAACCTCCAACATGTCATTAGAGTCAAAGAACAAGACATGACTCCAAAAGTTAAGTTCTTTGTCCCAGCTGAGCGATTACCAGGCTTCTGCAGCACTTAATTGTATGCTGAAGAGGCAATGCATTCATTTGATTCAGGTGTGCTGGTCCAGGGATACATGTAAAACATGAAGGACGGTGGGTAAATGTTGTCCGAATTGGTCAGTCATCCCTGAAAAAGCGCATTTAAGATGTTTCTGTGTGTCTGATGGTTAATGCACCACCATTTTTTAATGCTGAGGGTAAAAATCAGGAGATGGGTGAGGGTTGAGGCCTTTCTTTTCCATTTACCACAGTTCTTGTTCTTTTCCCACTGCACTTTGCATTCCTGAACATCTTACTCACCATTAGAGTGCGTCAGCATGCCCTGCCTCCCAGTCCTGCAGTTCATATGCACACATGTACAGTAAAGGGCATTATTAGTGCAACTGTTACAGAAACTTTGATACAAGGCCAGTTTTTTCCTCGTCTGGTCCATCTTTCTTTTTTTTTTCTTTTAACTGAGCATCAAACATCCAGAACTTCTGGGTCCAACTCCTAAAAAAATATATTTGAGGCTTTGGGTGTGTTTTTATGCTGTTATAAATGGGCTGTCAGAGTGTCTGTACATCTCTTGCTGCCCAGGGTTAGGTCAACAGCTCTGAGGGTTATTCATTAATCAGCACCAGCCTGATTTAGGTGGGCTAAGCTGCCTGGGACCCTTCAAAGTATGATGCCAAAAGGAAGAAGAGGTCAGAAAAACCTGCCAGCTCTTAGTCTCCTGCTCGTTTTTTGCTCTCACCATCCTCGCTTCTTTTTCATCAATATTTGTTATGTCTGATATGAATCAGCACTGTCATCCATCACAAGCTCTTTTCAATGAACCAAAAACAAACAGAAAAAATGAAATTGATGGACAAGCTCAAAAATATAAGCACTTGTCAGGAGTAGAAAATACAAAAAGTAAATAAACCTTTCTTGCTCTTTCCAAACAACTCATATATGGATTGCAATATTTTTTAGCTTTGTTTTTTCAGGCGGGCTGCACAGTGGCGCAGTTGGTAGCACTGCCTTGCAGCAAGAAGGTCCTGGGTTCGATTCCCGGCATCTTTCTGCATGGAGTTTGCATGTTGTCCCTGTGCATACGTGGGTTCTCTCCAGGTACTCCAGCTTCCTCCCACAGTCCAAAAACATGACTGTCAGGTTGATTGGCCTCTCCAAATTCTCTCTAGGTGTGAGTGTGAATGTGTGTTGGACCCAGAACTTCTATGTCCAACAGAAGTTCTGTTGGACCAGATAGGTTGTGTGTCCTATCTGTTTTTGTGTTGCCCTGAGACAGACTGGCGACCTGTCCAGGGTGACCCCGCCTCTCGCCCTGAACGTTAGCTGGAGATAGGCACCAGCACCCCTCCCGACCCTACTAAGGGACAAGGATGTTAGAGAATGGATGGATGGATGTTTTCTCAGGCAACACAAGTTATCAGAACCACCATCTGAGAGTTTTGGAAGCTTTATTTTGTGCTGTTTCTGATGCTTTTTATTGTGCAGCTGCTGCCATTTCAACTCAAATTTTGTCAAAATATACAGTTTTAGACTTACAATTCTTTTTCAGGCATGACTAAAGCGTCCAATTTGTTCTTCAAAAACAGATTGTTCCATAAACATTGGAGCAGAACAGATGTTGAAAATGTGATTTCTTTAAAAAGACTTGGGGTTTATGTTTAGACTGAGAGAACCTTCCTGACCGCAAACGCTGTCAAATAGTCTGAGTATTTTAAATGATGACAGGAAGTTGGAAGGGTTTTATATGTTGCAATGGTTGCACTCTAACCGGTTTCACAATAACAGGCTATATGTACTAAAACAAAGACGTCAGCCTTTTTCTCTGCCATTTCATGGTTGTGTTTTCATCACAAGGGTTAGTGTTAATGAGCAAATGGTTTCATGAAATTATCAAAACAAAACTTATTTGTGTAGCACCTTTCAGCAACAAGGCATTTCAAAGAGCTTCACATCATAAAAACACAAAAACGTAAAGTCATAGAACACACAGTCAGACCCATTACATTTTGTCGTCCTTACACATCAGATTATTGATTAATGTTTCATGTTTATGTTTCAAAAGCAACTCTAAACAGCTGGGTTTTTAATATAGATTTAAAGGAACTCAGTGTTTTGTTTTCTGGAAGTTTGTTCCACGTTTGTGGTTCAGAGCTGCTTCTCCACATTTGGTTATCAGATTGGTTGTAAGGAGTCTTTCATCTTTGATAGGACACCTTTTGTTTCCTGGTGAGGAAACTGGTTCACCAAGCAGTTTCCTCATCATTTCAACACAAATGACACCTCACTTTGACTACATCACTAAAACAGAGTTGCTTGGTTCAGATATTAAAATTCCTGATGTCAATAAATCAGCCAAATCTGATAAAACACCTGGTTTTCTTGTGATTTTGTGTGTGTATGTTTCATATTTTCATTTCACATTTATGTTGGTAGTGATCATGTAATGAACTTTGACTGTTCTGAAAGGTGGTCTGTGATCTTATGGCTCCAATGAATGTTTTGACCTCCATTTAAGAGGAAAACCCCCTCAATATCACATTCTCTTTTTAAAGGCGATTTTCCTGCTGACTGTTAACAAACGCACCATCTGTCTCTTCCTTTTTTCACATCTTCCAACCCCATGAATTTGATTTCCCCAACTGGAGGGGATTCAAACACCTGCTATCACGTATTTCAATAAGCAGTGTGTCAACAGTCATACTGCCTATAAAGACCAGTAGAAACTCTTAGCTGCCAGATTGTCATTAGTAGTTTCTGTAGTCAGTTCTCCTTGTCATAATGCTTCCGCTTACTCCTCGTTACTCAACTTCATTCTACAATAAGTAGAACTGGGAGTTATGGGAGTTGGAACTGGCTTAACTCCCAAAAGGGTCCATCGCTCACCTTATGAGCAAAACTTAGCTTACCTCCAGTTATCTCTTGTTCTACTCTCTAACCTCATACCACCACTGAGATTAGTTATCAGTGTGACAACTTACCAATAAACATTGCTTCCATATTAAGATCCTAAGTTTCCACATCCAGAGCTACTACTCAACCAACCAACAAGTAAGAATTATTCCTCCCATAAGAGGCGTTTAAGTCACACTTAAACGCCTCTAACATTTCTCTCTAAGTCTTCAGATGTCCACTACACCTCAAATCAAGCTGCAGTTATTCATATCTTTACAGTTTGATAAATATCAGCATCATACTCTTTTCAACAGGCTGCTTAGTGAATCCACACCAAAACTTTCAAAACATGACACCGGTGACCTGCTATCTTCCCCCCTTTTTTTATAGATGACTTTGTCTCAAAAAGTACATAAAAGGACAAAAAAGGAATAACTCATCTCCTCCCATCCTTTCCAGTTGGCTCCAATGCAAGAGGTCAGACCTATCTCACACTGTAAAGTACCAAAGGGACCAAGAAATCTTTTATTTAAACAAGAAACAAAACAATGACTCATTATATCACAGAAACAAACATGGATTCCAACTTCTTAGGTTAAATGAGTTGAAAAGATAAAGCTCTTGGAGGAGCCCAGAGAAACATGCTGAATGTAAGGACAAACAGGAAAAACATTTATATGTTATTACACTTTTTTGCCTCCTTTTTCTAATAAACAAAGACCTAATGACACCTTAAAAATGTGGCGAATTTTACATTATTTAAGCATGACTGACAATTTGCTTTTCATTTGATTTGAGTTTTGACTTTCCGAGTGAATGCACACTCATTCAAAAATTAAGAAAGGGCAGTTTAATAAATTTTTTTGACTTGGAGCAATTTTAAATTCTGGTTTGAATTGGCTCTTGTTAAAATGTTTGACAAATCAACAAATGAATTTTTTTTATTAATTATTTAAAATAGGATAAAGGTACAACTATTCATAAACCTTTAAAGAAATCTACATTTATTGTAGGATACTAACAACCCATTAGACAAGTTTGAGAAAAGTCAATCTCTAGAAATAAGCTCTAAAACGACTCAATCCAAAATTTGAAAGTCAGTTTAAGTAAATTCATATAACATATTTACTGTTTACTGTTGTACTGTTGCAAAAGTTTATGACTAATATACCCAAAAGATCAGAATGTTACAAATATTTAAAAAAAAAAAAAAAAGGGAGAACCCTCGAGGTCATTCCACCCTGGGCAGAGAGCCATATTGCCTACGTCAAAAACTGCTGCAAAATTGTATGAATAATTTATGAACCCACTGTCACGAATGTGGAAAAAAAAAAAAAAAAAAAAAAAGAAGTTGCAACAGAGAAGCACAACAAACAGATGAAATTATTGGCTGTATAAAGTCCTTCAGGCCGAAATTACCAGAGCGCAAAATACCCGTGGAACACTGAACTAACATGTGTTGGGACAAGTATGGTGGCAATTACATGACATAATAATAAGTATCTGCTCTCGGGTTAAGCTAAGTAAATTAAAAATTATTCAAGCAACTTTTATTTTGAGAATCAACAGAATCAGTAGAATTCACCATGACTTTGAAAATCCAAATGTGTAACCACAGTTTGGCACATCTCTTTCAAAACAGTTCATTTTGACACGCAGAGCGTTTGTACATCCTGACTCACAATTGAAAGGAATAAACGTTTCAGGGAAGATCCCGCCTCAGATGGAGCCGCGAAGAGCAGGAGGAGGAGGAGAGTGAGCGGAGTTATCCGGACTGAGAAGTCACTGTGCGCAAAGGGAAACAGAAAACTTCCACAAGAGGACTCACTCTGGATCTTTTCAGGATTATAATGAACTACACGACGCGTATGTGTGCTCAAGCTCAAAATACGGACTTTTGACTTCACTTTGGACCGGAGCCACGTTTTAAAATTTACTGTAGTTCGCGCAGACATTCTGCAAATCTCGCTGCTCTACTGCGATGTTTAAAAGAAACCAAGTCATTTAGAAAGGTAAGGTTGCTCCCGAAAAATAAAGCCTGATAGTGGAAAAAATGAATCTTTATATGCTGTGATGTGTGACTATCTGAACGCACTTCTGAAAATCTTAGGACAGGTTTTTAAAGATGTGGTGTTTTCTCCCCAAGACAAAAACCTGTTTTGAACAGTTTTTTTTTTCCCACGCTAATTTAGCTTCAATAATAATTTATTAATTTAATGTAACATAAAATAGATACAAAAATAAAGTGAGGATATCTGATGCTACTTGTATCTCCTTTTTCAGCTTTTTAGGTCAGACTGTTTAGATTTTAATGTTGTCTCTCACACCTAAGTTGTATTGGTTAAAATATTACATTTCTGCAGCAGTAATGAACCTTTTTGTTAAATTAATCCCTTCACACTCCACGTCCAACTGAATGGATAAGTTATTTTTTCTGGGCTTAAACCAAGAAAAACATATATATATATATGTATATATATATACATATATATATATGTACATATGTATACATATATATATATGTATATATATATATATGTATATATACATATATATATATATGTATATATATATACATATATATATATATATAATTGGAATGATGCTTGGGCTTCAGACATAAGAGGAGCATTTTATGAAACTAGAGAAGAGAGGAGTAAGTGTCTGTTTTCCATCAAAATATCAATTCATGTTCATAGTAATATAGAAAAAGTGCTCTCAGTTTAATTTGAAGTATTTCTAGTTGAAATGTTTTACAAAGTACCTTCAAATACTATCGTTAAATTGTTGAATGTCCATCCCAATGGACATCAGAAGTTTGACCGTGTTATCAAATGCTTAATTATTCAGTGTTATTGTGCAACAAAAAAGTGTCTATAAGCATTTTATGGCAAATTTGGGACTTAAGAATTATTTTATGCTATTTTATTTTTTCAGTGACGAAGTATAAACTCTCAAACTGCATTGACCCAGTTATAGATAGATGATTAATCTAGGGTGCTTGGATTTATAAAATAAGCCATATCCCAGTTTTTTGAAAGAGTCTCATCGAGAGGTGTTCAGTCTGTACGGTGAATCAATGGGTGATGTTGTCCTGCCAGATCAAATAGTCAGTCTGTACCACACAAAATCTGGGGGAAAAAATCAGTGCTCACCAGATGCAGGAAGCCACACTGCACAGGAAAAACACACTTCTACTCTAACAAATGTAAAATCCACCTGTGCTTCGTGCCACTCTGAAATTGCTTCAAGGTTTCTCTTCAAAAGTTAGAGATTACATGAAAATGCCCAGAAAGCTGATGCTTTGATAATTGCATAATCCGCTGTTACATGTTTAGCAATAATATACATAAAAGCATGTATATTATTTGCATTTGAAAGTTCAATAATACATTAATAAAGGCAAAACTAGATTGTGTATTCTTTGTGCTTAATTATTCAGTGTTGCTGTGTACAGACAAACAAATGTACAAACACTGTTTCAAACACTGTTACACCTAATTAGTTATGACATGAAATCTATGTGAAAAGTATAGATTTTGTACTTACATTTTAATGACTTTATACACTCGTTCAGTCTTAGTGTTCATTACATCGGATATCAGAAAAACATACAAAAACATGAAATAGGTTTTCCTGTTATTTATATGATTAAGAGGAGTAAAAACGTTTTGGCTTGCTAGAAAACATCAGGTCTGAAGAGGTTTATTGACAGATTTTCTTTACTTAAATTGATACGATTTAATAAACAGGATATTTAAAAAAAATAACCCTATTTTATGACTAACTTTGGCCTGTTTGGCAGGTCTGTGTGTGATGGCTGATGTGACACTTCCAGGGTGAGCAGCTCCTGTTTCCAGTGCTGTGACGCCCTCTGCTGTGCGGCTGAGGAAGATTCAGGACTGGGAAAGCAAGGATGGAGAATGTTATCAAGGAAGGGATGAACACTGTCATCATCAACCACTACAACCACTCGGGGAAGTTGGACCGACCTCGCAATGGGGGCGTCTGCAAGACAGTATTGCTGCTAATCATCTGCATGCTCATCATTCTGGAGAACATTATGGTTCTGCTCGCTATCTGGAGGAACAAGCGCTTCCACAGCCGAATGTACTTGCTCATTGGAAACCTGGCACTGTCTGACCTTTTGGCTGGTGTGGCCTATGTGGTAAATATCTTTACCTCGGGGAGTAAGACTTTCTACCTGACGCCACAGCAATGGCTGGCCAGAGAGGGAAGCATGTTTGTGGCCCTCAGCGCCTCCACCTTCAGTCTCCTGGCCATTGGCATTGAGAGGCACATGACAATGGTGCGTCTGCGGCCCAATGAAACAACTGGACGAGGAAGACTCCT
The DNA here is from genome assembly GCA_903067095.1 of Girardinus metallicus. Taxonomy (NCBI): domain Eukaryota; kingdom Metazoa; phylum Chordata; class Actinopteri; order Cyprinodontiformes; family Poeciliidae; genus Girardinus; species Girardinus metallicus. Next base: position 13,633 of record CAEGAE010015610.1, on the reverse strand, counting down.
GGTAATGTTGGCAGCATGCTGGGTTGTGTCTGTGCTGCTCGGGGCCCTACCCAGTCTGGGCTGGAACTGCCTGAAAAATCTGGATTCCTGCTCCACAGTTCTGCCATTGTACGCTGAAAGTTACATTGCCTTCTGCATTAGTGTTTTCAGCGCGCTGCTGGTTGCTATTATCATTCTCTACATAAGGATTTACCGTCTGGTTACCTCCAGCAGCCGCAGGGTGAGCAGCCGGCCCTCAGACTGCTCTCTGGTCCTGTTGCGGACAGTTGTGATTGTTCTTGGGGTGTTTGTTGTTTGCTGGACCCCATTATTTGTTCTGCTCCTGCTCGATGTCGGTTGCAGCCCGCAAAAGTGCGAGGTCCTCTACAAGGTGGACTGGTTCATCGCCCTGGCCGTGCTCAACTCTGCCCTCAACCCTTTGATATACACTCTGTCCAGCAGGGAGATGAGAGGAGCTTTCTATAATTTACTCTGCTGCTCTCAAACCAGCATGGAGCCAGGTGGGTCACCTGCATTGGGTAACCCTCCCCTGGGCACCATTATCCCCACATTGGAAAACAGCAGGACCAGTTTGGGTGGAGGTGGAGACAGTGGGACTGGCAAGTCTGCTCTAAAGATTCCTGCACCAACAAACGCAGACAATAAGCATGCGGATCCTTCTCCCACTACAGTGCTTCACCCGACCGGGCCGGCGGACCTGCTCTCAGCTGTGCTTGTGAAGGCAGGGGCACTGCCATCCCTCAGCAAGTTCTGAGTGGTGTCACCTAGAAAATAGACTAGTATCAGACATTGCTTCACTATCAGCCACTTTTTGTTTGTTTGCTATTGCTCATGTAGCTTATGAAACTTAGTTCGAACGGAGAAAATCCCGACGGTTGCTCAGACTACAAATCTGTGGACATGCATTCACCTGAATAACTTAAGTCTGGCTTGACATACAGTGGCTCCACCTCCTGAGCCTGGTTTGGTCTTTGTGAAACAGATAAAGCCAGGATAAACTGATGGCGCTACATTTAAACCTGACTTTATCTCTTATCCCAAATTTTGTAATCCTACTTTTGTGAAACAGCCCTCTGGAGGTCACTTTCCCCGGAAGTTTCATTAAACGAACTGGTTAGTTTCCCAGCTAAGTGATACTTAGAGGTTAAATTATGGAGATCACCATTTGAAACTTGTTGGTTACTTCTTATAGGTATTTTTACCTGACTTACACTTTTTCTACTTTATTAGTTCTCTAGCTGTTAGGTACTTTCCAGGAAAGGTTTCTGGCATACTCTGGAAAGTAACATCGAAGTTTCTGGTAAATACTTTATAGGTTCTGGGGAAAGTGTCCAGTATGTTCCTTTAAAATTCCCTTGAATTACTTGGCAAGCTTCTGGAAAGTTTTTGAAAGTAAATGGTGAGTTCATTGAATGTAAGAGCTGTATTATGTTGTTCTACCAACCATTATGGTACTTGGACTTTATTTTACTTTTTACCTTTATTATAATAATTTGTTGTGCACTATGGGCAAGAAACATATTGCCAGACTAGCAGCTTCATGAGGCTGCGATGAGTTTTACATACATAAAAAATGTGGATAAAACTGTTTTAGATTCCTGACTTATTTTCAGGGGGAACTTGAGGATCTTTAATGCTTACCTTGTCACCAGACCTGTATACCCCTCCTGCTGTCTGTAAGCAAGATTTGCATAACCACATCTAAAGATACTTGCTTCTCACCAACACACGCAGAAACCACTTATATATTTATATACATCACTTAACCACTTGTGAATAAGAATGTTGGATGTGAATTATTTAATGATAGTAGACTGTTGTGGTTGATGTAGAATCTGATAAGGCAATAGAAAAAATAAAATTCTATTCTCTTTTATCAGGTTGATCTTTTGTACATTTTGCACTCTCAAGCTGTGCACACTCATTTTAGCAAGTTGACCACACGTTTTTGTTGCCATGTTTCTGGATTTTTTACAATTTGACCTTTTTCCTCATTGGAATTTGGTAGAAATTATTTTTAACTGCATGGTTTCCTAACATTGATTTAAACTTGAACATGACAAAGTGTTCATTTATGAAGCTGAAGGTGGCAGCAACAGCACAAACTCCAGCTTCTTCGGCCAACTCTTTCCTCTTCCTCAGTTTGGTCCTCATCTTTACCTCTTGTAATTTCTAAAATTTCAAAGACGTTGCGCATCACCGTTTTAACCAGACGGAGCTAGCACAATCGGACCAAGCGTACCTCATTTACCCAGAATGCATCGCAGCATAAACAAAAGTAAAACTTTTAAAACTTGAAAAGCCTACAGTATTATTGCTGTATTGCTTTTACATCTAAAATAAATATTTCTCGAATAAAGTATACTGTTACAACTAATTGTGGATTTAAGTGGAGGTCTGGGCTTTGAGAATCTCAGTTTAGTCTTATCCTGTTTTCCATTCTTAGACCAGTTTTGTGTAAGCTGATTATTACTTTGTTGAAACACACTGTTGTGTTTTCGCTCTGTTGAGTTAAGGTTGAATTTGGAGGCAAGTGTCCTTTATTTTTCCGCCCACTTTGTGCAATGTACCAGTACCGCTAGCAGCACTGTGATGCTACCACCAACATACATGACCCTTGTTACAAAGTCTCACCCTGACAGTTTTGGCTGAAACTTTGACATCACTTGGTGTGCTAACTGGACAGAGCAAATAGACTGCTGCACTGGTTTTTGAAAGCAAGCAAACAATTTCTGGAATGGTTTCAATCTTAAAACTATTGAGAATTTGTGAACTGCGTTTAAAAATTAGGGCCCTCTATGGAAACCTTTTTATTCAAATGGACTGTACCAAAAAGCTTTTGGCCATTCTGCAACTTATCAAAAGGCATTTTAACCACATTTTGGTGGCGGAATATATTTTAATTATAGCCTTTGTTTTTAATTTTTACCCTTTAGAAGATAGAGAAAACCTAGTGTAAGTTTAAAATTATGCACCTAGTTCTTTTTTTAAATTGAATTCATTAAATTGTTTAGTCCTTCCACCCAGGAAATAAAAGTGGTTTAAATTCAAAGTCCAAAATTAACATGCAAGTAAACTTCTCACTGGCGCTGCAGATGTTAGCTCATACTAATCCACCTTATGAAAACTTAGACGACACATCAGTCATGTATATTAGTATAGAAATTATTCAGCTTTATTAATTGCTTTCCAGTAGGAGGAGAAAAAAGAAAACTCATTAGATCTAACCTTCTGCTCCTTTATGAAACATCCTAATGTAAAACTGATTGATGCTCTCATATTGCCTTTCATTGCCAGACCGGGGTCAGACAGGAATGAATAATGCAGAGAAATTCCTGATATTATTACTGGCAGTTTCCAGACAGTCAGGCCACTTATTAATTAGTCATGAAAGCAATATTCCATGAAATCACCTCGAAGGAAATATGTCCTGTCATCGATTAAATTCATTTGAACTCATTCACAGGTTAAATGATTCAGTGATGTGAAAGAATTTTTTAAAAGGGCATCACATCAAAAATCCATTGAAAGATTCAGGGTTTTTTTTTTTTTTTTACTAAAATTCAGCAAAAAAAAAAAAAAAAACATCCAGCTTCACTGACGGTTGGATTGAACTGAACTGATCAGAGAGCTGATTAGGAAAGAGTCTGCTGCACACAGCACGATGCACTATGAAGATCAGACAGAGCTGACAGACTGGCATTTCATACTCACCTCCACTAAAGGATGTGTCTCGGCTCCGCACCTCAAGTACTGATGAAAAACGACAGCGAGGATGCAACACCAGCAGAGCATTCCAGCTTAAAGGTCACTGACTTCTTCCTGTCAGAAATGTTTGAACGCTCTTTCCCGAATCAACCAGGGAGGACGGCGGCCTCATGTCACGCAGAGCATTTGAAAATGCCAAAATGCTGAACAGTGTCGATTCATGGCCATTAAATCCATCATTTCCTGCATTCTTCCTTATTAGTTTTTTTCTTGCCACTGAATTCTTTATTACCAACTTTGTGATTTTTTTTTTTTTACAATATAAGACAAATGTATAAATTTCAGGTTTAGGAGTTGTGTTAGTGAACTTTTTTAAAAAGCTAATTCATCACAAAAAACACAAAATATCGATTTAAAGTTTAGTCTTTTCTTGAAAAAAAAAATATCTTTACACAGATGGCATCAGCAAACATCCACTCCTACTTCCATTAATCATCCATGATCAGGGTCTGGGGGTAGCTGGAGAATCCCAAACATCCCTCTCCTCTCAATACTCGTTCCAGATCATTCTTAGGTAATCTCTCAGAGGTAAATAGATTTTTGAACAACCAATCAAAATTAGGAAGACGTTAGTTCATCAAAGAGCAAAATCACGACAGACAAATTTGACAAATATGCTTGCTATGAACTCACACCTCATGTTAGCTAGCAGGAAAGCAAGGAGAGGATCCATGCATGACCAGAGATCATGCAAATGTTGCTATTTGAAAGCAGTACACCACTACTGTGGAAGTGGAAGAGCATTATTTATGGTTCTTTTGGTCATTGGTGTATTTTAAATCGTCATTGGTAAGTTTGTTGTGTTAAATTTTTTAGCTCCCATGTTTCTGCTGTAATGTGTTGATGATAATAATATTCTCCGGTGCTTCTATTTTTCTGATTTATCTCCTCCCATTTCCATTGAGGTCATGAGGGTGCCTCTTACATGCTTTACTTTTGTGGCTTTTTTTTGGTTTTTGTCTTTGTATTCAAAATCGAATCAAATTCTAAATGTCAGCTGAGTTAAGGTCTGGGACCTGAGGACTCACAGCATGTGACTTACCAGCATAAAAGAGATCACCTCCGTCATGCGTGTTTTATCAGCATCTTTGAATCACACAGGAAAATGCCATCTGGAAAATGTCTAATATATCTTTCCAATAAAACAAGCATATGATTCCTCTTATTATAGTGAATGACCTAAAGACAAAAACTGAAAATACATAGTGTACATATCTTTTTATAGAATAATTCTTTGACATTGATGTTTATTCTGTCATAATTTAAAATTCAGATTTATTCAATACTTGTGGTGAACTTTGATGCTGAATGTTTGTAGAGATAAAGGCATGAATTGAAAGTCAAAGATGAGAGCAGGTGTTAATTAAACCTAAATATTATATTTTGATATTTGTACCCTATGATAATTTTTGTTTCCTACATCAGACAGTTTGTTTCATTTCATTAGTAGAAACATTTTGGTTCTTTGCATCTTATCTGTGTCTATTCTCATAATTATTGCTTTCTGGTCAAAGGTTATTTTGCCTACTGTAAATTTTAAACCCTGACTTTATTTGTGCTGTCTTATCAGTCCTATTTACAGAAACTCTCTAAATTCTTCAGGTTACTTATCTGGTACTTGGCAATTCACAGCTTCAGCTCCATCCACAGACCTATAAATGTGTCTTCTTTAGCAGGGAATTGGAAGATTACGGTCCCTTGTGGAATAGCCTGTTTACCTGGGCTAATCCTTGAACTTCCTCATGATCATCCTCACACTATGAGGGATTTTCTTTCATGGAGCTCCAGCTTACTAAAACCAGGAAAAAAGAATATTGGCCTTTTCTATTGTTCAAAAACTGGATAAAAATTCATTCAGAATGACAAGCATCCTAATGAAATTAATTAATATTTTTGGCTACAAATAAAAACTAAAAAATCAGAAGGAGATGAACTCTAATCACATCTAATTGCAGTTGTGTGGGACAGTTAAAGACTAGCCAGTGATTTAAAATTACTGTCTAAGTTCTGGGAAGTGAATGAGTCAGTGTGCAGCCAGATGTTCTAGACTGAAATTAAACTACTCTAGAATTGTTTGCATAACAAACATTTAACATGTAAAGCAATACAAATAGAATCTGAATGAATAATATCATGACCTTACTTATGCATCAGTACTATATCAATTTGTGTCAATGCTCAATCGTTGACAACAAGCCAAGTTGGCTGCATATCCATTATTGAATGGGAGAAGCTATGTAGGTTTTGAAGCAAAGTGAGAGTGGACATAAGTGAAAAGTAGGATTTTTTTTGTCAAAGCAAATGTTTTGTATTAGTGCATTATTTATGTAACCTGAAGTTCAGATTGAAACAGACACTTTGCTCATTAAAATTGTGTTAAATTTCAACAAGTGCAAACAACAAACAGTTGCTGTCATATAGCTGGAGCTACTTTCTTACAAAAAGAAATTAGCTCCAGGTGCAGAGCCCGATTGCATGTACATCAAGAAAAACATACTACTATATACGGACATAAATTTTTATTTGATGTAGTATTTCACGCTTTGACATAAATTCAATTTGTTCAATCACCTGAAATGAACAATAAATGGCCCATGCAATAACTGGGTCAAAAACCTTCATAAATCATGTTAGCTAAATAGCCGTCACTAGTCCTCTTTGAGGATTTAGACATGGTGGATTTGTGTCTTTCTTTGTGCACAATGTGCATTTGCATATGACTAATGCGAACACAACAGAGGACAAGAGACTCACACCCCCGCCTGTCATCATGATCCTGGTTTTAAACCGCTGTGGGCTGGGTAAAGTGTGCTTGCTCGTGTGTGTGCTTTTCTTGTGTCAGGTTTTTTTTTTTTTTTTTTTTTGCTCACAGCCACGTTTCAGCCATGTGTGTTTCAGCAACGGAACAAAGAATCCATCTGGTCCGAGCCACTGAATGTGCCAGTGTGAGACAGACTCGCTCTTAGGTTCCTTTTTGATGCAGCTGGGAGGTGGAGCGAGAGCAGGCCGAGAGTGGAGAGGGGTCTTATTTGATTTGTCCGCTCATGCTGGGAGCCACCGAGTTACAGCCACCCCCCCCGTATTTGCAGCCGAGCAGTGTCACTCTCACCCAAGGAGACGGGCTCATTCATTTTTCCTGCCTTCACCTGCACTACACTTCGCTTCAATGTAGTGTAATTACATGTGGAACAAAGAAAGCAAAGAGACAGGCAGACTTTGGTGATAAGCTCTCAGATCAGAGGGCTTTATCCAGGGAGCAGCTGGGAAGAAGCTGGGGGAGCTGAAGCAAAGGTCACTTTGTGGGAGGATATCTGAGGGAGGAAGCTGAGATTTGGATTGGTGAACTGTCCTCCTTGCATACCCCCTTAAATCCTCACTTCCATTAACTTTCCTGTCTAGGGATGATCGATTTCTAGAAACTGAGAAGCGTTTAAATCTCGTTGTATCTTGCGCAATGACACGACCTTGTTTATGTTATGAAACTGAACAAACGACAGCAGGAAATTCACATTCAAAATAGTGAAAACAACAGCTTTTTTTAAGGAGATGTAAAATATTTTCATTTTAAGACATGAAATCACCTAGAGACAAGTGTGTCTTCTTATGACAAAGAGAGTTTGTTCATTCAAATAATCAGCTTTAACAAGGGCTCTGCAAATCATGGAAGCTTGACAAGAAGGCAGCTGTCGCCATGACTCCTATTTGCAATTTGCCAGGGAACATAAAGAGAACAGATCCGGTTGGATGAGACAAAAACTTAAAATTTTCCCCTTGATGCAAAATACATCAACCCTGAACAGAACTGTCACCACAGTCAAACAATTTAGTGGCAGCATTATTCTGTGGAAACACCGACTTCAGCAGAGACAGAGAAGCTGGTCAAAGTTGATTTAGAGATGAACAGAGCAATCTGAGAGGAAAACTTTTTAGAGGTAGATAAACAGACTACAGACTTGGGTTCAACTTCCAGTGAGGCAACAACACTAAAGACAGTTACACTAGAATGGACCAGATCAAAAGCACATCCATTGATGAGAATGGTACCATCATGGTTCAGATCTAAAACTTCTTGAGAATCTGTGGTTAGATCAAATTGCAGATACTCTCCATGTAATCTGACTTAGCTGGAGCTATTTTGCAGAGAACGGTCTTCAGACTGGTAAAAGTAAAGCCCAAATAACTGACAACTGTAGTTTAAGAGAGGTGATATTACAAAGGATTGACTTAAGGAGAATGAGATTCAGATATTTATTAGTAAATATTTTCAAAAGCCATGCATTCTCTTGTTTTCACTGCAAAGCTTTGTAAATAGACAAGTATTGGTCATGTAGTTCACAAATCTGGTCTATTTAGAAGAGTGGCGAGAAGAAAGTCAGAGTTAAAAGAAAACCATAGGAAATCCAATTTGCACTTTGCTATAAGCATGTGGCGCACTCAGCACTTGTGAAATAAGACGTTCTGCTTAAGTTAATACTGCATTTCTGGCAGCCATGCAAAATTAATTAAAATATAGGCGATGGGAAAACAGCACTGCACATGTAACTTTCAATACCATCAGCACTGCAAAAACACTGTGTTGGGATTATTATGCTGAGTGGATGGTTTTCATTAGCAGCGACAGGAAAGCTGTTGAGAAGATTAATGGAGCTACATACAAACACCACACTTTCCCAATGTTTAATTGCAAAGAATTTGAAAAGCACGTGTCCGTTTCCAACTACTGGCACAATTACGTTGATCTTGAGTCAAAAATATTACACTTTGTCAATGTATTTTCAGGGTTTTGCTGAGTCTCAATCATATTATCCTTTATCGCATAAATAATGAATTCTGACTGTCAGCTAAGCTAACAGATAGGTGGCAGAAGTGCATAGGCGATCTTTTTCAAACTCTTCTCCCACTCCGATCCCCCGAAAAACAGCAGCTGCTTTTCTCTCCAACCCCTCTCTGATTGCAGCTCTCTGGCAGGGGCCTGACGGCATGCGCACACCTGCTCACTCTGACCTCCAATCCATCTCCTCCACGCCTGCCTGCCACAACTGTAGGGATTATCATGTCTGGGGACGGTGGGGGGATGAAAGTAGGGGGAAGGACGGCAGCCTCCAATTTGACACGTATGTTTGGCCCCTCACTTGTGGCGTTGAAAGTGTGTGCACAGCTGGCTAATTCCCTGCATCTGAGCCTGCAAACAGTCTGGAGGCCTACATGCACAGTGTGAAGAAAAGGAGCAACTGGAGCTGGGGACAACTGTGAATAAAGTTACATTGATTTTTGATGACTTCTTTTTATTTTCTGGCAACTTTCAACTGGTTTAATTCATGGTTTCCAAATCATGAAGATTGGCTCAAAACAGTTGAAAGAAAAAAAAAACATTCTCACCTGGTTTTCATAGGCACATTTTCTTTTAACACCCACCACTTCTGTTGGCTGGTGTCCAACAGGCAGCAAGGCTTTTACAGTATACTCACAAATACTCAATATTCACCATTTTGATATCTCACATATAAAACAAAGGATTCTATTGTACACAGTTGTTGCAACCAGAAGTGGAGAGATAGTTTTGTGCATTTAATTTATTTAGCAAAAACATTTTTGGTAAAATAAAGTACAAGGAATCAGGATTTACAGATCAGGAAGTCATATTCTTCATTTAGTATAAATGTAGATTAGTTGGCCCTGGAGGCTAAAGCTAACCACTAGTCTGATCTTAAAACATTTGTTTGTACAAATGTTGCTATATGAACCTTTAAATCATGGTTCTATTCTTGGGTTATGTACACAGATGTTAATTGCTTCTTTCGTCTTTATAGAATTGTTCTAACTTAGAATCATAGGAAACATTTTTGCAATCATGCACAACATCTCAATAGAATACAGATCAAGAATTTGACTAGGGCATTCCAAAGTCTTCATTTTGTTTTTCTTCAGTCATTCAGAGGTTCAATTGCTGGTGTGTTTTGGATGCTTGTAAAACTGCAGAACCCAAGATTGTTTCAGCTTGAGGTCACGAAGAGGTGACCGGATTTTTTTGGAAAACATCAGAATTCATTGTTTCATTTATCACAACACGTTTTCCAGTTCCAAAGGAACTAAACCGCCCCAGGCCATCATACTACCACCTCTGTGTTTTACTGTGGGTATGATGTTCTTTGTTCTGTTATGCGGTGTTACATTTACGCCAGATGTAATGCAACACACAGCTTCCAGAGAGTTCAACTTTTAACTCATCAGTCAACAGAATGTTTATCTCAAAGTCTTAAGGATCAAGACATGTTGTGAAAAAAAATTAGATGAGCTGTAAAGCTCTTTTTTTCTTTGCCATGCAAAGAAAACTGGGTCATCTTGGCCCAGTTTTCCTTCTCATAGTGGAGACATAACCTCTGACCTTAACTGAGGCGTGTGAGGTCTGCAGTTCTTTGGATGTTGTTGTTGGGGTCTTCTGTGATCCCTTGCTGTGCTCTGAGGGTCGGTCTGCTGCTCCTGGGAAGTTTCACCACTGTTCCATGTTTTCTCCATCTGCGGGTAAGTGCGCTCACATTTGTTAGACTCCCAAAGTTTAAAAATGGCTTTGCAACCCTTTCTAGACTACTAGAGCTCAATTACTTTCCTCCTCAATCAGTCCTGAAATTCTCTGGATCTCTTTTGAGGATCTTTTGGTGTATTTCACTTACTTAAGTGATGTCTTAATTAAGAACAAAAGGAAAATGGGTCACTTTTTCACAAAAAAACACAAGTTTGGATCTTTCTCTCAATAATAAACACCGTCATTTGAAAACTGCATTTTGTGTTTTTGTGTTCCCTTTTTTTAGTATTTAAATTGGTGGATGTTGTGAATCTGTAAAGTGTGACAAACACACAAAAATAAGGGAATCAGGAACGGGCATTCACTTTTTCACATTATGTAGCTACAAATATAAATGTCTTTATTTTAGTTTTTGCAGCACATTTGAGTCATGAATCTTTCCTGGTTTCATAAAACGCTGTATTGCTCTGCGGCAATCACAGGTGTTCATTCCTCCAATCTTATCTGGTGGATTAACAGCTGCCGCCTGTGCCCGCCAAATCTGTCATCCCAACACCCATTCCAACTCTGATGTGACAAGACAATGAAACACATGGGAGGGCACAAACTTCCCAATATAAACCTAGAGACTCTGGATAAGTTTAAAACGGTCGATGCAATTTGTTAAAACACGGAAATAAACAGAAAAAAAAACAAAAAAAACTCACAGTAATATGATGTAAATTAGCTGAAAGAAAAACTCAAATGCAGTCAGAAGCTAAGAGCTAGACAAAAGCCAGAGGAATACGAGCGTATACTTGTTTGATTTTTACATGCTGCCTTGCTGCTGTCGTTATTATTCATATTCATCCCCAGGGAGGCTTGTATGAAAAATGGGACTGTATCAGCCCCCCACCCTGTATGTCACCGTCTCACTCTTCCCCTCTCACACACACCCAGACACACGCACTAGTTTGGAGTCTTGTTGAGGAAGTAAAGCCAGGCTGCTCCTCCCTTTTCTCCCTCATCTAGCTGGCTGCCCCCCCCCTTTTTTTTCCTTTTTTTTTTCTTCTTCAGTTTTTCTCCCCAACAAAGAGTGATCCAGCTCGTCTCCTTTCCGTCACGCGGGTAATCAGCCTCTGCTATTTCATTTGGCTCAGTGATGAAAGCAATCCCAGTGCTTTTCACAGCAGCGCAGCCCAAATAATGAGTGCTGGCTTACCCTCCTTCCTCCTCCTCCTCCTCAGCCACACCTCACCCCCCAGTCCTCACCCTCTTCCTCCCAATCCTGCTGTTAATGGATGAAGAAAAGCAAATGTGTGACTGGGTGTGTGGGGGTGTGTGTGTGTGCGTGTGCGTGTGTCAGTGCACGGGTATGTGAATTGCGCAATCTTGTCAAGTCCTTTGTGCCTCTTTTTCCCCTCACTGGGCTGTAAAGGAGTCTATTGTATCAAATTTGATCAGCAAAGGTCTTAAACAATTTGAAAATGTTTCATTTTTTAAAAAATGAATCATGCAGCCAAACATGTTTTCCTCCATTAGTAGTTTGTGACCTGATTATAGCGGTCTGTGCTGAAAACATTCAGACTGCATGTCAACAAATTAACTTTGTTTTCCTGGCAATATTAGGGCATGGTTTGAAAATCTATAGTTCTTCTCGGACTGAAAATGCGAAGTATTTTAGCTAAACAAATCACAGAAAAATTAAAAATTACATGGTTGTCCTGGGTTCACTTCCAAGCCATTTGGTCCAAGTCTTCCAGTTCCCGTCCAATACCATGATGATCTTTACATATTTTCGTGTTCAAAATGAGATGTTTTGAATCAATCAGTCTTTGATAAATGTTTCAGTATTGTAAGTAATTGACTACATCATTAAGTGCGGTAGAGTAATAGAAAGTCACTAGGTCTGTTGTAAACAAATATTTTAGTAATGGAGTAATCTATCGATTATTCTTACAATTAATCGAGTAATCGGATAAAAAAAATATTTAAAATAAAATACAGGTAAATGTGGCATAACAGCAGTGTTACAATCGGATATCAATATCAGTCCAAGTTTTCAGATTTGAGCTTCTCTACTAGTTACTTTTTTGTAGTTTAGAAAATTTACCTGTAACAATAATAGCTCACTTTCTAAGTTAACCAGAAGAAAAGTTCTGAAATTATATTGAATTTAATAATAAAGAGGCAGACTCACAAATACACTTATAAAAAATGTCAAAACTCCAGCTTTTAGTTTACACACTACTAAAAACTAATACACACACACAAAATATTAAAATTGCGCATACATACTAATAAAATATCACACGCATACTATTTTTTTTCTCTCACATGCATACATAAAAGACTAAGATTGCACATAAAATATAGACTCACCTTTTGTTTGCGTGAGAGTGATGTCACGGAAGAGGCGGGGCATAATTTGGAGATCAGATCGCGCATGTGTTGATACCACAGTGACGTTAGCTTCAAGTTGGATACTGGAGCTCCACGGTGTTAGCGGCGTTTAGCTCAAGGTTAATCCGATTTATGAACGCTAATTTCGGCCAGCCGTTCTCTCCCGCTCCCTCCTCAAGCGCTCGGAGGTTCACTTAGGTCTGTACTCCGGCATTAGAGCCGGCTCTAACTCCTTACTCTGGCGTTAGCTCCGGAGTTAGCTCACTCCGGCGTTAGCTCACTCCGGTGTTAGCTCACTCCGGCGTTAGCTCCGCTTCATCCTCAAGCGCTCGAGGTTCACTAAGAGCCCGAGCTCATGGTTGATCCGATTTATGGACGCTAATTTCGGCCAGCCGTTCTCTACTGCTCCCTCCTCAAGCGCTCGGAGGTTCACTTAGGGCTTATTCCAGTTCTAAGGCCGCTTACTCCGGCTCTAACACCGGTTCCAAGGCCGCTTACTCAGCCGGAGTAAGCCCTAAGTGAACCTCCGAACGCTTGAGGAGGGAGCGGGAGAGAACGGCTGGCCGAAATTAGCGTTCATAAATCGGATTAGCTTTGAGCTAAACGCCGCTAACACCGTGGAGCTCCACTATCCAACTTGAAGCTGACGTCACTGTGGTATCAACACATGCGCGATCTGATCTCCAAATTATGCCCCGCCTCTTCCGTGACATCACTCTCACGCATACAAAAGGTGAGTCTATATTTTATTAGATTATATGTGCAATCTTAGTCTTCTATGTATGCATGTGAAAAAAAATGTATGCAATATTAGTGAGCTCTAATATGCTCACTAATATTGAGTATATTAGTGTAAGATGATTTATTTTTCCTTTTCAATGAGTATGGTTTCATAAAAAAATCAGTTATTGACTAAAGATGTTCCATAGCTCAGGAATGGTGCTATGCCTTTAAGTGGAG